>CAUYRT010054599.1:0-21113 GCA_963574885.1 Lepilemur ruficaudatus | reverse complement strand
CTATTCAGCCATAAGAAGCAATGGTGATATAGCACCTCTTGTATTTTCCTGGATGGAGCTGAAACCCGTTCTACTAAGTGAAGTATCCCAAGAATGGATGGACAGGCACCACATGTACTCACCAGCCAATTGGTATTAGCTAATCAACACCTAAGTGGACACACAGGAACAACATTTATCGGGTGTCGGGCAGACGGGAATGGGGAGGAGGGGATGGGTATATACATACATAATGAGTGCGATGTGCACCATCTGGGGGATGGTCAGGCTTAAGACTCTGACTGGAGGGGGGAGGGGGGGCAAGGGCAATGTACGTAAGAAAAATTTTTTAAATTTAAAAATAAAAAATAAAAGAAAAAAAGATATTATATATTCAAAAAAAAAAAAAGAATGAAATGGGATGTCATATTTAAAGTGCTGAAGAAAAAAATACTGCCAACCCAGAATTGTATATTTACAATATCTTTAAAAAGTAAAGGAGAAATTAAGATATTCTCAGATAAACTAAAACTGAGAGAATGTCACTAGCAAACCTTCCTTACAAAAATATTAAAGATTGAATAAAAGGATACTAGGCACTACCTAGGATTCACAAGAAGAAAGAAACTGTCAGAATTCAGCCAATATAAAATAAGTAATCTAAATACTACTGTAGTACAAAAATTAAATCCGTAACTTTAAAAGCTTCTGGAAAAGAAAACTCCATGCCCTGATGGTTTTAATGGAGATTTCACCAAATATTAGCATCAATTCTAAAAATATCTTTCATAAAATAGATGAGAATGGAACAGTTTCCAGAATATTTTATGAGGTCAATATCACCTAAATACCAAGCCAGACAAAAACATTATAAAAATGAAAAATATGGACCAATAACTTTCATGAATTGAGATGCAAAATGATCTTAAAATAATAGCAAATTGAATCCCACAGGTATAGAAAAGGACTAGATAGCACAAAGAAGTAAGGTTTATTCCAGCAATAGTTTAACATTTAAAAATCAATCAATGTTATTCACCATATCAACGGGTTAAAGAAGAAAAATCACATAACCTTATCAATTGATGCAGAAAAAGCTTTTGACAAAATTTAACACTAATATTTGGCAAAAACCCTTAGAGAACTGGGAAGAGAAGAAACATCCTCAAATTGATAAATAACACGTCTAAACCTTTCATCTAACATCACACTTTATGATAAAAAACTAAATGCTTTCTCCCCCAAATCGGGAGCAAAGCAAGGATGTCCATTCTCACCACTCTCATTTACACAGAACTGGAAGTTCTAGCCAGTGCAATCAGGCATAAAAAGGAAATCAAAGTCATATAGATTGGGCAAAAAAGAAATAAAACTCTCCCTCGTTGTCTACATACAAAATCCCAAAGAATCTAAATTAAAAAACAAAACAAAACAAAACTCCTAAAAGTAATGAATGAGTTCAGCAGGTTATAAGATACAAGATCAACACATGAAAAATCAATCTTTTCTTTACATACTAGCAATGAACATGTGGAAACAAAAATTAAAAACAAAATACTGTTTACAATCACTCTAAAAAAATTATATACCTTGGTATCAGTCTAACAAAACATAAACAGAATCTGCATGCTGAAAGTTATAAAACACTGATGAAAGACATAAAAAAATCTAAATAATATTATAAAAAATAAAAGATGTAAATAATGTAGAGACATGCTGTATTCCTGTTTTGGAAGACTCAATATAGTAAAGATGTCAATTCTCTCTAGTTTCTTACAAAATTCCAGCTAATTTTTTGGTACATATAGACAAGCTTGTTCTAAAAGTTATATGGGAAGGCAGAGGAATTTGAATAACTAAAACAAATTCCAAAAAAGAAGAATTAATCTGACGGCAGCACTCTACCCATGTTAAGATTTACTGTATAGCTATAGTAATCAAGGCAGCGTAGTATCAGTGGAGGTTAGACATACTGATCAATGAAACAGAATAAAGACCCCAGAAATAGACTCAAATATGTATAAGTGATTTTTTTTTTTTACAAAGAGGCAAGAGCAAGGCAATGGAGGAATGATAGTCTTTTTGACAAATGGTGCTGGAGCAATTAGATATTCATACGCAAAAAAAAAAAAAGAAAAAAAAATGAAAAAAAAATCTTGATCTAAACTTCACATCATGTACAAAATTCATGCAAAATAGATTTAAATGTAAAGCTATAAAACTTTTGGAAAAAAACATAAGAGGGGAAATCTTTCAGACAAAAGTCTAGGCAATGAGTTTTTAGATGTGATATATAAAGCAAGACCCATAACAGAAAAAAATTATAAATCAGATTTCATCAAAATTAAAACTTTGCTTCATCAAAAACCCTGTTATTAGGATACAAATATGAGCTACAGACTTAAAGAAAATATTTGCAATCGACATATCTGATAAAAGTCTTATATTTCAAATGTATAAAGATCAAGCAAAACTCAATGTGCAAATAAACACTCCAGTTAGAGAACAGGCAAAAAACATGAACAGACATTTCACCAAAGAGGAGAGACACATGGCAAATAAACATATGAAAAGATGTTTGAAATACTTTGACATTATGAAATGCAATCTAAAGCTATAATTACATATTACTACACATGTAGTTTAAATAAAAAATAATGATAATACCAAACACTGGCAAGGATGTGGAAAACCAGGATTTCTTATATATTGCTGGTGGAAATCTAAAATAGTATAGGTACTCTGGAAAATAGTCTGGAAGTTTTTAAACATACACTTTTCAATAAATGTCACTGGGACAGCAGGGTAGCTACATGCAAAAAATATTAAAAATTTGGATCTTTATCTCTCATACCATATATAGAAATTAATTCCATATGGATCAGAGAACTAAAACTGTGAAACTCTCAGAATAAATCATAAGAGAAAACCTTCATGACTTCAGATTTGGCAGGAATTCTTAGATTTTTACATCAAAACACAAGCAAGAAAACACAAGATACATTAAACTTTATCCAAATGTAAAACTTGTGCTTCAGAGGACACTATCAAGAAAGTGAAAAGATAACAGATAGAATGGGAGAAAATATTTTGAAATCATATTTATGATAAAGGGCTTGTATCTAGAATAAATAAATAACTCTTACAACTCAACAATGAAAATATAGATAGCCCAATTAAAAAATGAGCAAAAAATTTGAACAGACATTTCTCTATGGAAAATACACAATGATCAACAAGCACATGAACAGAAGCTCTACATTACATCAATCATCAGGGAAATGCAGATCAAAACCACAATGAGGTATCACTTCACACATGCTAGGATGGCTAAAATAAAATTGTCAGATAAAAGTAAGTATTGAAAAGGATGTGGAGAAATTGGAAACCTCATATGTCGCTGGTGGGAATATAAAATGGTGCAGCTGCTATAAAAAACAGTCTGTCAGTTCATCAAAGGATCAAGCACAGAATTACCATAGGACCCAACAATTCTACTCCTAGTGATATACCCAAGAGAAGTTAAAAAATATGTCCACACAAAGGCTTGTCCAGGAATGTTTGTAGCCGCATTATTGATAATAGCCAAAAGGTGGAAACAACCCAAGTGTCAACCAACAGATAAATGGATGAACAAAATGGTATTAATATATCCAAACTATGGGATATTCTTTGTATATAAAAAGGAACAAAGTTGATACATTGGTACCACAGCTTGACGAACCTCAAAAACATTCTGTTAAGTGAGAGAAGCCAGCCCCAAAAGTCCACATATTGTATTATTCCATTTGTATGAAAGCCTAGAATGTGGAAATCTGTATAGACAGAGAGTAGATTCGTGGCTGCTTAGGGGCGGTAGGGTGTTTGAGGACAAGGGAGTGATATATGAAGGGCACAGATTTTCTTTTTGAGGTGATGAAAACTATTTAAAATGGACTGTGGTGAGGGCTGGACATAAGTGTGAATACACTAATAACCACTGAATTGTATACTTTCTATGGGTGAATTGTATGATGTCTGAATGATATTTCAATATAGCTGTTAAAAAATAGTAAACATTGAGTTACAATATGATCAACAACTATTGATACATTCTTGGGAATCTGTAGCAGAGAAATAAAAACTATGTTCACATGAAAATCTGTGCACAAATGTTCATAATAAATATTCATAGAAGCTTTATTAATAACAGCAAAAATGGAAAACAGTTCAAATATCCTTCAATGGATGAGTGGTTAAATGAAATCTGGTATATAAATAGAGTGAAATATTACTCAGCTATAAATAGGAAAAAACTGTTGATTTATGCAAAAACCTGTACTTAGTGAAAAGCCAATCTGATGAAAGAAATCAAAGAAATTCTAAATTAATGAAAAGACATAATGCATTCATGAATCAAAAGACTCAGTGCAGGAAAGATGCCAATTCTCTCCAAACTGATCTATAGGTTACCTACTGTATAATTCCATTTGCACAACATTGTCAAAATGACAAGACTTTAGAGGTGGAGGAGAAACAGATTAGCTGTTACTGGGCGCAGGGCTGGAGGCAGGGGTGGTGTTGCCTAGCAGTGGGGAGCTCCTTTAGAAGGAAAGGACTGTGGTGGTGCTTACACGTACCAATGTGTGTGATCAAATTGCATAGACATATACAAACAAATACACACAAAAATGAGTGGATGAAAAAAGCTGAAAACTGTATAAGGCTTGTAGTCTAGTTTCCAGTATAATTTTTTGGTTTTTATATTTTATGATAATCATATAACTTGTTACCTTTAAAGCAAATGGGAAAGGCTACATGGGAGTTTACGTATAGTTTTTGAAATCTATAACTATTTCAAAATACAAACTCTTAGACATGGGGTGAGGGGCAATCTGCACTTTGACCTGTTGGCATCAGCTTCATCCCTGCCTTCCTGAGCCACCCTCGCCTGGCCCCATGCCACGCCACAGAGCATGTCCAGCCTCCACCTTCTGTGGCTCCGTGTTTGCTCCTGGCCTGTTAGCAGATTGCTGCCAGTTCTCCACTCCTGCCCACCCCCTCAAAGTGAAGCATCCTTCCTGCCCCCCATGTTTTCAGCTTTCCAGTTTTTGTTTTCTTTAATCTAATGTATGGCAATTTGATGAATTAGTTTTGGATGGTGAGATGTGCAGAGCCTTGCTTTGGAAAGCACTGAGCTGGGACTCAGGGTTTCTAACCCACACCCTCTGATCTGGGTACATGGCCTCTCTGAGCCCCAGAATTGTCAGATGGGACTAAAAATATCCAACCCAAAGAATATCCAAATATATATCCTATATATCCAAATAAATATCCAAATGCCTAAAGAAAGAGGCTGCACACTGATGATATGACAATGACAGAGAAGAAACAGAGTATTTTTGCTTTTTTTCTATAGTAAAACACAGGACATATTTTTAGAGTTTGGTTGCAGCAGAATTCTTCACTTCTCACTATCCACAAAACTAAACATGCTCTATTCTCTATTGGCTATGAAATTTAGTCCGTTCAGACAAAAGCTAATAGGGGAGATTTGGGGATTTGGATAACCTCAAGTCTTTGAGAGAGTTGCTGACTTCATCTCTGTGCAGGACCCTGGATGCACTGCTCTCTATAGGATTAATTTATTATTGAAGAAAATTCTGCCTTTTAAGGATGAACTTGATTCCAAGCACTAGCTACATCCAGAAATAGCCAAGTTAAACAAAGTGGCCCACATAGGAACCAACAGTAAAGTTTATGCGACCTCTATCTTTGCTCACTGTTTGCAGAAGCTGGGCAGAGGCTGCCTGGGAATCTGGGTGGTGTGCTCACATTTGGGATGGAAATTGGGAGGCAGCACATTGACTGGGCCTTGAAATGTAGATGCTGAGTCAACAGGCTTGTTGACAGAACAGGGAACATCACTGCTTAGCAGAGATCATTCCATTTACTAGGGACCATGGCTGCTGGCCCCAGTGTCATTGTATTTAACAATTGAGGAAGAAGATAAAACTGCACTGACAAGATTTGAAGAGGGGTCATGGCCCCAGAATACAACAGGTAGAAGGATTTAAAACCAGGACAATCACTCATAAATGGGCATGCCATTGTCACATTATGCAGGTAACTAAGCTAAAGGGCAAAGTTTAAAAAGTGGGAGAAAAAAAATCACAGAATTGTGGAGCTTGCAGCCATCACAAGGTAATAAAGGATGAGGAAATAAAAAATCATATTAACAAATGACTTGCCTGTAATACAGTGCTTTTTACATTTCAGTAGATTTAGGGGGTCCAAGTGTTCTTATTACATGGATGATTTGTATAATGCTGAAGGCAGGGCTTTCAGTGTGTCAGTCATCAGAACAGTACACATTGTGTCCAATAGGTAGGTTTTTATCCTTCACTCCTCCCCATTCTCCCCCTTCTTAGACTTCACTGTCCAGTACACTGCTTTATGACCATATACCTCCCTTGTTTAGCTCTACTTATAAGTGTGAACATGTGGTATTTGTTTTTCCATTTCTGAGTTACTTCATTTAGGATAATGGTCTCCAGTTCCTTCCGAGTTGTTCCAAAGACATCATTTCATTCCTTTTTATGGCTAAGTAGTACTCCATGGTATACATACTACATTTTCTTTATCCACTCATCAGTTGATGGGCACTTAGGTTGATTCCATATCTTTGCAATTGTGAATTGTGCCACAATAAACATTCCAGTGTGGGCGTCTTTATGATAAAATTACTTTTTTTTCCTTTAAGTAGATACCCAGTAGTGGGATTGCTGGATCGAATGGTAGGTTGACTTTTAGTTCTTTGAGGAATCTACATACTGTTTTCTATAGAGGTTGTATTCGAATTAAATGTTAGACCTGAAATCATAAAAATTCTAGAAGAAAACATAGGAAAAACTCTTCTGGACGTTGACATAGGCAGAGAATTTATGATTAAGTCTCCAAAAGCAAATATAGCAACAACAAAAATAAATAAATGGGACTTAATTAAACTCAAAAGTGTCTGCACAGCAAAGAAAATAATACATAGAGTAAATAGACAACTTACAGAATGGGATGAAATATTTGCAAATATACATCCAATAAAGGGCTAATATTCAGAATTTACAAAGAACTCAAACAAATCAGCAAGAAAAAAACAAATAACTCCATCAAAAAGTGGACAAAAGACATGAATAGCTTTTGTTTTCAAAAGAAGATAAATGGTCAACAAACACATGAAAAAATGCTCAAGATCACTAATCATCAGGAAAATGCAAATTAAAACCACAATGAGATACCACCTTACACCTGTCAGAATGGCTTTTATTAAAAAGTGAAGAAACAATAGATGTCGGTGTGGATGCAGTGAAAAGGGAACGCTGATACACTGTTGGCAGGGTATTTTCGTGTGTGTGTCTTTTTTTTTTTTTTTTTTAGTGCTATCTTAACTTAGCACTTGTGAGGTCCTGGGCTAGAGGTCAGTCAGTTCCCTTCTTGACTAGCTGCTCAAACCACTTTCTTTTGCTGGTATCTCACACTCTGGGCCACTATGCATCCATCCTAATCATCCTGGGGCCAGGTACCAGACAACCAGGAGCAGTCCCTATGTTCTGGAGCCTGAGAAATTATACAAATTAGCCCATCCACAGGGGCGCCATGGCACTAGCTAACCCCAGCCCACTCTGCCCTAGAGCTCCAGCTGGCTGCTGTCCCAGTCCAGGGGCAGCTGACCGTGTGGTCTAGATGGCAGCTCCTCCCATTTGGAGCTATAAGTAATAAAGAGTTCTGACTCCTCTTTGTGAGTGTCAGTGTATTGTGTTTACCATCTGAGAATCTTTAAAATGATGAAACATTTCCCAGGGCTATGTTCTAGTTCAAGCAATGATATTAATCAATGGCTGAGCAGGGCCTAGCCTGAAATGTAAGGTACATACTCCACTTATCACCCACAAAGCCATCAGGCTAAGGCAGAGAGCACTCTCAGTGATTCACTTTTCTGATGTTAGATTTGCTTCCTTGAGAGCAGGAAACGTGCATTTGTTAATTCCAATTGCCTCATGTGGTGCCTGAAACTTTGTATGTTTACCTAATGCTTTTCCCATGGAATAAATGCTTAGATGAATAAAATTACCCAGCAATGTTCTGTGACATTAGGTAGAAAAATATAGAATGACAAATGTTTTAGGTTAGATTGTGCCTAAATAAAAGCTATGAAGAAAAATGATTTATCTTCTAGAGTTTTCTATGCCTTTGCTTTCTCCCTAAGTCTAGAAACTTTTCTGTGTACAAATACTCAGCTCAAACTTTTCCATTGTTGCAGCAGAGAAAAGAAACTGCCAGGTAAAATCCACAGGTTTGATAATCACCTGGACGAAGGTGCAGGTAGCATCCTCTCCGAGATGAGAAGCAGAGGTGAAGTAGCTATTTTGGGATGGGGAATAGAGCTGGTGGGTAAACACGAGCAAGGTTTGCGACATGTTGATTTTGAAGCATCCCTGGGGCATCCAGGGGTGATGGGATGGACAGATCTGTCATTGAGATGGAGGGCTGGGCAGGAGGCAAGGGTATGGGACGCGTTGACACAGGGAAAGTGAGGAAGGTGGGTCTACACGAGTGTACGCACCAAGGAGAGAGGAGCTGCCCAAAGGGGGCACCAGAAATTCCATGAGAGGAAGAGAAAGAGGAAGAGCTGGAGGAAGGGCTGAGGAGGAGCCACTAAAGCTGCAGGTGGGTGGAGGACAGATCACAGAGAGAGCTGGTCTGGAAGCCAAGTGAGAAATCAGTCTGAAGGACAGAACAGTGCCCCTTGCCCAACTTGCAGAGACACAGGAGCTACTGGGAGGAGGGCCTGGAAAAGTTCTGCGTGGAAATCCATCTAATTGTCTTGATATTTTAAACGTTGTTTCTGAAAAGCTATATAACACATACTGTACAAGATGATTTATGGAATCTTAAAATATCTTCAAGCTTGACCATAGGGGGAAACTCACGGCACCACCGGAGGTCTCAAAGTGCATTACCAGCAGACGCTGAAGAGAAGGCTCCCCTTTCCTGTCTTATTTGAATATTTATCTTATAATATGTGGAGGCAAACAGACTTGGTGACATCTGGAAGTCTGAAAGCAATTGGAGCTCAGCAGGTGCCAAGAGGAGGAGAAATTCTACTGTCCTCTGCAGTCACTCTGAGGCAGACACACCACACTGAATTCTCAGGAATTCCAAAACCTCACAGCTGTTACCACTGCATCGCCTGCCTTTCCATTCCCTTTGGCTCTGGGTTCTGTTGTATCAATCTTCAGTTCTTCACTGATAATAGGATGTATAAGCCCTTTAATAGTTAGAAATAATTTCATAGCTATGATACAGTTTTCGGTTCACAGCAATATTGAGAGGCAGGTCCATAGATGCATCCTATACCCCCATCCCCACACACGCACGGCCTGCCCCATTAACGTCCCCACCTGAGTGGGACATTGATTACAAGCAGCATAGCGTTATCACCCAACGTACAGAGTTTACAGTAGGGGTTCACGTGTGGTGTTATACCTTCTGTGGATTTGGACAAATTGATTTTATTTCTTTTCTTTTCTTTTTTATTTCAGAATATTATGGGAGTACAAATGTTTTGGTTACAAGGATTGCTTTTGCACTGCTTGAATCAACCTTATAAGTGTCCCCATCACCCAGATAGTGTGCACTGTACCCATTAGGTATGATTTCACCCATCCCCAAGACGAGGGACAAATTTATAATGCCATGTAGCCACCATTACAGTATCACACAGAGCAGTTTCACTGCCCTAAAAAGCCTCTGCTCCACCTATTCATCCCGCCAACACCCCCAACCCCCAATCCCTGGCAACCACTGCTCTTTCTACTGTCTCCATAGTTTTCCTTTTCTGAAATGTCATATAGCTGGAATCATACACTATGTACTCTTTTTTATTGGCTTCTTTCACTTAGTAATATGCATCTAAGTTTCCTCCATGTCTTTTCATGGGTGGTAGCTAATTTATTATTAGCACTGAAGAATATTCCCTTTTCTGGGTGTACTGAAGTTTAGTCATTCATTCACCTACTGAAAGGCACCTTGATTGTTTCCAAGTTTTAGTAATTATGAATAAAGTGGCTATAGACATCCATGAGCAGGTTTTTATGTGGACATGTTTCCAACTCCTTTGGGTAAATTATAAGGAATGCGATTGCTGGATCCTATATAAGAGTATGTTTGCTTTTGTAAGAAGCTGCCAAGCTGACTTCCAAAGCGTTCTACCATTTTGCATTTCCACCAGCAATGAGAGAGACCCGTCGTTGCTGTGCATCCTCGCCAGGATTTGGTGTTGTCAGTGCTCTGGCTTTTGCGCATTCCAGTGCGTGTGTAGTGGGGGCCAATGATTTTTTAGTAAACATTTACTTTAGAACGATTTCAGAAGTTCCAGACACAGCACAGGGAGTTCCACATATGCTTTCCCCGCTACTGTTAATCTCACATTCCCATGGTGCATTGACAAAACTAGGAAACTGCATTGGTCCCCTAGTATTTAATAACTCCAGACTTCTCTGGTTTTTCATGAGTCCCCTTTTAGTGTTCCAGTCCTGATGCCACTGCAATTATTCATAATGTCTCCTTAATTTCCTCTGATCTTAGTCTTTTCTTGTTTTCGATGACCTTGACAGTTTTGAAGAGTATTGGTTAGATATTTTGCTAAATATTCCTTGATTTGGTTTGGTATAATGTTTTTCCAGTGGTTGAACTGGGACCACCACAGAGGTGGCGTGCGCCTCTCAACACATCCTATCATGCCATCAACATGACCTGTCACTGGTGAGGCTAACCTCCATCACCTGGATGAGATAATGTCTGTTAGCTTTCTCCACTGAAAGATAAATTACTTCCCACTTTCCATATTCTATTCTTTGGGAGAAAATCACTAAGTCCAGCTCACACTCAAGTGGAGATGGGGTGTGTTAAGTTTCATCTCCTAGCAGGGAGTATCTACAGAAATTATTCTGAATTCTGACAGGAAGATGTAGGTTTTTTTCCTTCTTGGTTATTTATGAATTCAATCATTGTATCTGTATGGGCTTATGTATATTTTATTCTTTGAGCTACATTGTACTAAATTAATCATTAATTTTGTTTTTCAAGTTACTTGGCCATTGGGAGTTCCTTCATTTCTTTGACGTGCTCCACTCTTTTGTCTTTTAGCAGTTTCTTTCTTTCTGGCACCACTAGATGCTCAGGCTGATCTTGTATTTTCCCTATATTATCTCCCTGGTCCTGGCAACAGCTGTTTCTGCAAGTCGTCCTGGTTTCTTTTATTAGCATATTATATGTAGAGACCAAGATGAGAGTGCTGGGTGGGCTTGTTGTTACAGGGGGGTTGCTGTTCCAAAGCCCTCTCAGTATACACACACATACACACACACACAGAAAACAATCACACACTGTTCATCCATTCTCCTATAGATGAACGTTTAGACTGGCATCAATTCTTTATTAGCACAAAAAGTCTTACAATGAACATGCTAAAAATGTCTCCTTGAATGCACGAATGAAAGACATTTGTCTAAGAGTGGAATTGTGTGCACACAGGGGACGCACATACTCAGCTTTACAAACTACATACCATAATTTTTCCAACAACGGTGCACAGCAGTTCTTGATCCTCCATTCTGTTAACAAAACCTTATATCTAGTTGGATATTTAAAATGCTGCCAATCTAATGTGCATGACATGTCATCTCATTTCTGTGTCAATTTAAACTGCTTTCTTTAATAACAAATGAGGTTGAGCAACTTATCATTATCTATTGACCATGGACTTAATGGCTATAGAGATATTTTCTTATATGTGTTCGTGAATGTTTTGATTTTTATTCATATTTGTTTTTAATCACTCTGGAATTGATTTCTAGATAATGTGCACAGAGATCTTATTTTATGTTTCATATGAAAAAACACGATGCCCTACTATTATGTACCAAATAATCTATCCTCTGGTTTCTATGGAAACATCAATCTAATCTGTCTTTGGGAGCTCTATTCTATTCTGTTAGTCCATTTGCCTACACGTCTATCAATATCACACTTGCTCTTTGCCCTGAAAGTGTCCTAGCTATTGTTGACGCTGTTTTGATGTGGACCACGCCCCTGACTTCCAGAGTAAGAATACAGGAGGGCATGGTAGAGCAAGAAGAGCCATGCCATTTACACAAAGATGCGTGTCCCTCATCCAGCAGGCTGAGACAGCCCCCAGAGCACAAGGATACCTCCTCAGTCAGGATCAGGACACTGATGGGGAAGGTCTACTGTCTTTGCCGAGCAGTGGTCTCAAAAGTCCTCAGGAAAGTTAGATGTGGCCACCTCTGATGACTACCTGTCACAAGGTGCAGAGTGAGGCAATTTATCACCCTGCGGGCCAGTGGCCGTGGGTGGCTGGGGGAAGGCATGCCCCTGCTGCCCTTGGCTGTCATAGGTGTGCTATGGTCAGAACACCAAACGGGCTCAAGTCCAAGCCTGTCAATGACACAGATCTCTGAACTCCCCTGTGTCCAATGTCAGTGAGAGTCACCAAATATCTGTGTGTCAGCACCTTTTTGGTGGCCCAAATTCATGCCAGTAAGCAGGAAAACACTAACCAGGCAGCCTACCTCAGACCAGGCCTGGCTACAGGTCCTTGGGTTGATCCCATAGGCACAAGCTCCAGAGCTATGTGGGGCATTTGGTCAACCCCATACATGTACTGGAGGTCAGAAAGGAATGGAAGCAGGGCCAGATGTGTGTAACCCAGGCTCAGTGAGCCCGACTGGGACAGCACTGACATTTTGTTCATCATAACCACTAGGATAACTTCCAAGTTGGCACTGTCAGCAACTGGGATCCAGGCAGGGCCAGTTTGTGCTCTACGAGCCCCGCCTGGATGGCACGCCAGCCCCAGCTATTCTAGGTTCCAGAGAGGGACTTAAACTTTCTGAGGAAGGCACTCCACAGTATGGGGACCCCTGAGGCATGGAGCCCAGGTATCAGTTATTTAAGAGCATTTTGAATTCACTCCACTGACTTCTGAATTCGTCTTTTCAGCTGAGAAGTAACTCTCCATCTAATGATTGCACCTTTGAAGGAAATGAGTGTTTTTGCTCTAGGTGCTTTCAAGATTTTTCTGTTTGGCCTGGTTTTCAGCTGATTACCTCGATATGCTTAAGTATCTTTTAATCACTTTCTTATTCATCCTGATTGGAGTTCATAGGAGTTTTTGAAATTTTGATTTGATGTCTTTCATAAGTTTTAAAAATTTCTCAGCTCTTATTGCTTCAAATATTGCTTCTGTCTGATTTTTTTTTTCTCTCTCTTTTTTTTTTTGGACTCCAATTACATATATGTTTGGCTCTTTACTGCCTTGCCTGGTTTCTACTTCTGCTTTTATATTTTCTACCCCTCAACTTTTCAACATTTCCTTTTAGTATTCATTCTGATCAAAAGATCTCCTTACCGCCTAACCCTCTGACATGCTTCTTCAAAAACTTCTGGACACAGAGGGGAAGATTGGCCCAAAATGACCATCTTTCTGATTTTTTTCCCTTTCCCTGAATGTGGCCATTTAAGTATTTAATGTCTTGTTAGCTCCAAAGAATACTGAAGTTTTTTTCTTTTAGGTTGTCCTCCGACAGGTCTATCTGAATCACAGAGGCCACCATTCCCAGCCCAGAAACCCCATCATATCTACAATTTTTCCTTGGTTAGAGGGTTTTGTAAATAGATTAGAATACAGATAGATTAGCTTCAATATTATTAATTCAATCATAAGCACTTAAATTAACGCCTGAAATTCTACCACTGCTTATTTTTCTCCTCTCTGCAGCTCTGCCCTTTATCTGTACTACTATCTTAGATAAAATTGCCAGTGTAATAATGGGGTCACCAGCGATGTTTTTAAAAATCCCTGACAGTGTCAAACTTCTTCCTTCTCTGTGTTTGGGCTTGTGGCCAATTGTTTGAGTTAAGGCAGACAAAGACATATTTGGATTTGATTGAAGGGAATGAATACAATCTGTTGAAAGACATAATTCTCCTCTGTAGTTTAAAAATATTCAGTTATCTTTTACTTATTTATTTAGTCAACAATGAGCACATAATAGTGAACAAGTATTTGTAAATTCCATATGGGATGTTTCTTCGTACTAAGCTTTTTGAATCTTGGCATTGTACAACTCCTTCTTGAACACAATCTACAGCTCAGTTGGACAGAACTGGAAATGGCAGGAGAGCAGGGAAGAAGGTCAAGGTGTGGACCTGGCATTACTCACAAAGAGACATGGGCTAAGAAGGTTGACTACCACGGAAGTGGGGAAGTGGGAGACCTGTGAGAGAGGGAGCAATTTAGGTATGTACATAATTATCTGTGGACTAAAGAAAAGAAGTTGGATATGATCCAGAGTCTACATCATGAGAATTCACATTCCATATATTGCTTTGGATAGAACCAGAAAATAGTCAAGTATCCATGAAGTATTTTAATTTCATTTGTACCTTGGGGCCCTTTGGCAATCTGAGGATGCCAATAGAGAACTGGTTTTTAAAGGCACAAAAGAAAATACATATGGTAATTAAGAAACCCAATCACACTGATGTCAATGATGATCCTAATAATAAACTTTTCCAATCTAGTCATACGTATGCCTCTCTAGTAATGCATTAAATAACAGTGAGTCAAATATCTCTTAGAATTTTGATGTAGGAAGGAGTGAAAATGGCACGCTGAGATTCCTGCAATCACCGTAATGTGATGTGAGAATATCTATGATTTTTATTAATGAGCTACTGTAGTGTGTGCTTCATGAAAAATTGAAAGTCATGTTAAATTTCAGTTAGAGATTAGTGGAAATAGAGATGAAATTCTTTTTACATCCAAGTTTAAAGATTCCCCCAATTCTGTCCATGGATCACCTGGACTGTAGGAGAGGAGATGCATGAATCCCAGGAAAAGAATTTCTGCTTTAGGTGGATGGATTTGGAATGTTCCAGGATCAATGGAAGTGCCTAATAAGGGGGAAAAGGGCTACAGTGACATGAGAACAGAGCATGATAAGCAGAATGAAACTTGCCCTCAGTCTTCACTGTAAGGTCCAACGGCTGCCGGTGAGGCCAGCGCAAATCCAGGGGAGGTGAAGTCAGCCACTGTAACAGGGCTGAACAGGCAGCAGAGATCACCTGGACAGAGTTAAAGAAGCTGGTCATGCTTGCAGGCCTGGGGAAGTATCACTGGAAGTTTACAGAATGCTCTCACTTTAGCATGAATGAAAAGGTTGCATTTACAAAGATTTCATTTTATGAATAAGATTAGATCCACATGCTTTACTATAACATAGTGAATCCAGGAATTTTGTTGTTGTTGTTCATCTACAAACAAGTTGGTACTTATTCTAAGGCTACAGATTTCAAGCTTGATAAATAAACTCTATTTCCATAGTAGCTTTAAGTAAAACTTTAGTGTATTCTTTAAGAAGTTAGAAACTTCTCTGCAGAAACTGGGTGCTTATAACTCACTTTTTAAAAATACACTCTCAGAAGTATTCACCTGGTCATACTAGGACCTGAGAAGATAAAGTAGGTTTAAAAAAAAAAAAAAACTAAGGCAGAAGATTATTCTAGAAGAATGGATGAAAAAGCCCGTGACAGCTTAGAGGCATGAAGTGAATGATGTAAGTGGGATACAGTCAGGTCCACAGAAGATAACTGATGTTTCTCGGCAAGAGCAAATGTGTCAGTCCAGAAGGACGGTAGGGAGTGGCTGTTTACTGTTGAGGATAAAGACTTTATCCTCACAGCCCTGATATTTTCTGATGGGTGAAGCTTGTGCCAGTGTCTCTTCCCAGGGAGCAGATGGCACCTGTCAGCCTTCTGCCCTTTCCCTGAGCAGGGAGAGCTCAGAGATTCATCATAAATGTCCAGGCAAACCAATGTTTTGGATGTTAGCAAATAGTTAAGTCTCCCTGTTGTGCATTTAAATTCTTTTTTCATCCAACAATTTGTCAGCAGCTGACACTTCAGCCAGCCATTCTCCTCAGGTTACTTTACTCCAATAGTCTTGTTCTCTTGTCGTCTAACACGGGCGTGGCCAGGTGAGTTCTGAGGAGCCACGGCATTTCAGTTTCAGAGTAGATAAGGAAATGTGCACACCTGGTAGGTCTGAACAATGGGTTTCATCACAATAATAAAATCACCGAAAATCTTTTGTGAAAAATCATGGAAATCAGAAGAAAGAAAGAAAATCTTTAATGTCCGTTTGGACATGGTACTTCTCCCAAGGATGTGGCTCTAAAGAGAAAGATGAAAGAAAAAAGGACCATCTTGCTCCAGTCATGGACTCTGCAGTTGAGTTGGCCAGCCCCGAGATCAAGTCCAGCTTCTCTGCTGACAAGACACACTTCTCTACACTAAATGCACATTGAACCAGCCAACAATGACAACAGTACCGATGCAATTTAGAAAAGGAAGTTCTCTTTGAGCCAACTGATTTCTTCTCAGTCTTATGAGCTCATCTGGAACTTAGAACATTCCATATATAACTATTTTGGAGAAGTACAATATCATCATCTAATGATGAGGAATACTGGGGTTATACAGTTATAAATTCATTTAAAATTCTGGATTTCTCTCTCCTACATGGTTTAGTTCTAAGAAAATCAAATGTTTTCTTAAATATCATTTAAAACAAATAAACAAACATGTGAATGGAAGGGTAATAAAGTGAAAGAAACTAAGTTGTTAATATGCAAAAACATCACATAATAATTTCTCACACAATGGGTAAGGAAGACAGCATTTTAGTTATTTTTAGACAATATTCTGCAGTAGAGAAATTAATTGGAAAATTTCTTACCTAATTGCAAAATGTGCTCTGCAAAATCATGGCAAAAGAAATACAAATGTGAAGTATCTTGTTAAAAATCCTAAACTGTAAAAACCCCAAGTAAACTTACTTATTCTCGTAACATAGTTTAAGAAAGGCAGCTCTGGAAAAATATTTTAAAAATATGGTAATGACTTTTCATTTTTGTGTTCTAATGAGTACCAATTGTTAAGACGAGGAAAAATAAATGTTAAAACTCTCAATATCTGGCTTTTGTGGAGAAGAAAAGCATCATCTGAAAAATAGACATTAACTTTAAAAAATCCTTTGATAGCAAAGCGATCAAAGATTTAAGTTTTATGTGTAGCCTTGAAAATACAGAATAAAAATAAAAATAAGCATGCAATAGACACCAATTTTAATTACCTACATAGACTGTTATATATAAGCATGTAAGTCCTGTTCATATTTCACCAGCAAGCAAGCAAGCCCAAATTCTGTGTCTGAGTATCCAAAGAGCATGTCAGTAAAATGGGGATACTTAACTTCTGACTCAACTCTGACCTTTTCTGTCTTTGCGTGAAGATCTGGGTCTACTGTCATTCCTCAGAGGAAATAACTTTAATAGTCTCGAGGTAGAAAATGGAAGACATTTTAACACAATGGACCAAACGCTCAGACTCAGTCACTCAAATAGCAAGTACAGATAACACTTTACGTTGAATCTAAAATAAAATATCTCCTTCCTCCACTAAGGGTCCTGAGGTCAAGTACAGGAGTCAATCTCTTTAGAAAAAAATACTTCCAAGTCAAGGGTGGTTCTACAAATGTCAAAGCTTACGCTTGTGTCTTTTGATATATTAATTGAAAATGCACTGTGGTTTGAACAAAGGTTACTAGGTATGTCTAGGGAAAGTGAGGGAATTACAAAGAAGCCGTTGCTATGTAATTAAATAAGGCACTTGAATATTTATTAACCGTGGGGATTGGAAGCCATTATTAAGCATCTTAAGTGAGGTTTGAGTCCAGTAGAAAAGCACTTGTTCATCTAGGCAGCAACCAGAGGGCCCTTCCGTTCCTAAGTTTCAAAGGCTGAAATTGACATCCATTTATTTTTCCATTTCTAGGTGAATCACTCCATCTTGCTTTCACGGTCTTCTCAAAGAGTTCCTGAATGGACTCAGAGGAAGTGTTCAGTAGAACGCCCACTATTACGAAATCAACTTCCTGCAATTTTAGGTAATAACAACTTGTAGCAAAAAAGAGACCAGGCCATTCTTTTGCTTTTGAACCCATTCTTGTATTTTCATTTAGACTTGTAAAAAGGAGGAAAGAACTGCCCATTTAAGTTTTCAAAGTTAAGACTAAAATGCATAATCTATTGCTCTGATGGGGGAAGCTTCAGTTCATGATGTAGAAAACAAATTCCTGCCTTGCTATGAGGAGTCCAAGCCTGCTCTATACTAGCCGTCTAACTCCCACTTCCGAGCTTTTACTTACAGGGTTTCTCCTGCCTGATCTGCCTTCTTCTTTACCTCTAATGTTGCAGGTTTTATCTGTAGTTCAAGGCCTACTGTGCTCTAGCTCAAGAAAAATTCAACAAATAGTCAGGTCCACATTGGCCAAACATCAAGCCCTTTTCTGAACTTGAATATGACTTAATCATACAATGTCTTGCATGGTGCTACAATAGGACTCTGTGTGTGTGTGTGTGTGTGTGTGTGTGTATGTGTGTGTGTGTGTGTGAGAGAGAGAGAGAGAGAGACAGAGAGGGGCGGGGAGGGATGGCAAAACTTCTTTGAATTGAGGAGCCTTATCTTATGTACTTCCATTACACCACACTGGTAGATAGTCATTAGGTATTTGTGATTTTCCAGCTCAAATTCTTTTATAAAAAAACATGATAGGTATACATGAATATTTCCTTCATAGCTCTTATCATAATTTGCACACACAAACACACACACACAAATACATATGTTCATGATGGCAACTGCCCACTAAATACTTATAAATTAAAAATGTGATACATCATATGAGACAAAAAGTCAATTTAATGAGTATGGTTTTGAGAATGGCAATGAAATATTAATTTTTCTTCAACTACAACCTCTAAAAACTTGTAATAGCAGAAGCCCATTGAACTTGAAATAGATCATCTTAGATTTTACACACACACACACACACACACACACACAATATCTCAGGTACCATGTAAGACCTTGACATCCAGAAACTGCTACAAAGGTCAGGCCCAGGCTTTTCCATAAATGACTTTTACTTATAGATGGATGACATAGATATAAAGGCTTTGACCTGCATATCTGCAAGTGATATAGATGATGTGGACAGTAAAATTTCAGAAAATGAAGTTGCAGAGATGTTGAGATGAGGATTAAGTGTGATACTGTGAACACCAAGAGCAAACACCTGCACATAAAAAAATCCTCTATTCATATTAGCTGCATGCCAGCCACTGTCAGCTGAAAGAGGAAATTGGAGGAGAGTTTAAAAATAAGCTGGGAAAGGACACAGATAAGCAGAAGCAGAGAAAAATTTAAGAGCCAGGGGCATTAAAAAATCACAGGGAAATAGTGTGGTGTGGTATGTGAAGGGGCCAAAAGGAGTGGAGTCAGAGAGAGGAGTTATAAGAGAGTCTAAAGTGAAATTATGTAAGGTGGGACCCATAATGGGGAATGTTGCCTGCAAGCCAAGTAGAGGAGGTTTGGTGTAACAAATCAGAACATATGGAACATTACAGTTTCTAGACAAAATAACAAAGTGCTAGAGCATCATAGGTTTTCACAGTCATCATTTCCTTATGTATCAGGATTGCAGTTACAAAGGTTGTAGAAATAAGCGTAACAGTCAAAATTAAAATTGCAGTTGTTTTTACTGTTAGTCTTAAAGGATCAAATCAACACATTGTTATTCGGGTCAGCTCTTTTCCCCGCCCCCCGCCCCCTTTCGTGCAGGTGTATATTTCACTTGTGATACAGTCGGATCTTCCGTCAGACCATGTGTTTCATCTTTGCTCCCACAGTCTGGCTGATTGTTAAAAACTTATGTACAGTAAAAATTTATGTTATTTGGTGCATAGTTCTATTGGGTTTGGCAAATGCACAGTCTTGTCCCCACCACTGTAGTTCCATCACTCCCCACATTTTCCCCAAATAATGCTACCTGTTGTGGACCATACCTCTCCCCACTTCCCAACCCCAGGCAACCATCAATCTCTTTTTTCTTCTATAATTTTGCTTTTCCCAGAGTAATGTAAAAGAAATCATACAATATGTAGCCCTTTTTTCTGACTTCTTTCACTTTAAGATTTGTCTATTTTGCATGAATCAATAGTTTATCTTTTAAAAGAAATTCCTGAGTAGTATCTCATTATATGGATGTACAGTAGTTTGTTCATCAATTAACCAGTTGAAGGACATCTGAGTTGCTTTAAAATTTTAGCAATTATAAACAAAGCAGCTCTAACTTTTCATTGTACGTGTGTGTGTGTGTGTGTGTGTGAGAGAGAGAGAGAGAGAGAGAGAGAGAGAGAAAATATTTCCATTCCCTAGAAGTGAGAATGCTGGTATATAGTAGGTGTATGTTTATCTTTATGTAACCTGATAAACTGTTTTCTAAAGTAGCTGTACCATTTTGCTTTCCAGAGGAAATGTGTAAGTTCTGGTTTCTCCACATCCTTACCAGCACTTGTTATGCCATTTCATAAAAGACATTCTAATAGGTGTGTATTGGTGTCTCAATGTACTTTTTTTTTTTTGACAAATTTATTGAAGTATAATTTACATTGCATGCCATTACTCCATTTTAAGTGAACAATTAAATGATTTTTTAGTAAATTTACCAAGTTGTACAGCTATTCACATAAATCAGTTTTAGATTTCCTTCTCCCTATTAAGTCCCCTAATTCCCTTTCCCAACTACATTTCAAGCATGTCCCTTCCCTTCACAGTGCTCACCACATCTCTCAGATGTGGGTGCACCCTCCACCCTCCAAATCCCTAGTGAACACTACCACCATTTGAGCACCACAGTGTTAATCAGTCAATACCAATTTGATGGCGAGTACAAGTGGGGACCATTCTTCGGGTCTTGTGTCACCTCACTTTGAATAATGGGCCTAAGCTTAATCCAGGATAATATAAGTGGTGCTAGCTCACTGTCATTTCTTAAAATTGAGTAATATTCCATTGTGAACATATACCAAATTTTAATAATCCACTCATGAATTGACGGGCACTTGGGTTGTTTCCACGACCTAGCAATAGTGAATTGTGCTGCCATAAAC
>CAUYRT010054598.1:0-25889 GCA_963574885.1 Lepilemur ruficaudatus | reverse complement strand
AAGTGCTGTGTTTCCTTAAAACATTTCTCTTCTTTCCCCCATCTGTCTACCACCACCCTGGGAATCCTATACAATAGAGAACTATCCCTGGTAGAATTATTATAGGATTTACATTAGATATGGGTTATTTTTGGGACAATGGCAGATTAATTGATAGGTGGCTAGGGCAATCTTTATTACTTAGTATTGCTTTCCTTAAATTCTTAGTAGATAGCTGTCCCGTTTAATTGTCTGTTAAACATAGTAGCTTTGATAAACCTTGTAAGGGGACACAGTAATGGAATCCTCTTTTAGTGCCATGATATTTTATTTGAGTGGCTTTTTAATCAATAAAGACCAATTCATTCCTCAGAGATGCACGGTCAGTTCCCATTGATTTGTATAAAATTCTCATGTATGTTTTAGAGTGATGGATGCTTTAGTCTGGTTGTTTAAAAATAAAATCATATTCTTGGGCTAGAGATTCCGTGCTGGAAAGAGATGGTGTATAATGGATAAAATTGGTCATGGAAGTCCCTGATACCTTCTGATAGTTAGGTGATCAAATATCACTGAATGCTTAGCTTTTGTTTCCAAGCTGAATAATGTTTCCCAATGATTCTCTAACACATGCGCTTGGGTGTTCCTGCAGGGACATTCCAGACAGTGGTACAATTTACTGCTGTGAAACTTTTCATGAGTTATTATATGTAGGTACTTAGAATGCTGACACAGAATAAGCATTATGTAAGTGTTAGAAATAATTATTACTAATCATCCCAAGACCAGCTTAAACATCAACTCATTAACCAGGTGAGATGGAAATGGAAAGCATGAATTAGGAAGGAAAGCATATCAGCCTTTTCTGTGTAACACAGAAACCTCAAATGTAATGGTTTGAAAATAACAACCATTTATTTAGCTCAGGATTCTATGGGTCATCAAGTTGGACTTGGCTCAGCTGGGTAGTTTTCTGCTTTTGGCTCTGCTCTCTCAAGTGTCTGTGGTCAGCTGCTAGGTCATGTGCTGCCTGGCTAGTCTAGGCTGGGCTCAGGTGGGATAGCTTGTCTTTGCTCCACAGGTGGACTTGTGCTTGATGTCATGGTGAAGACAGAGAAGAAAGTCACAAGCAAAGTCACAAAGACCAGCATAGGTTGGCCAAAGAAACCTCCAAGTCCAATCTAGATTCACTGGGTGGAGAAATAAACTCTGTTGATGGGAGGAGGTACAACATCACAATGGAAATAGTGTGGATATAAAAGAGTGAAAGATCTGACCATTTTTATAATCAACCATAGAGGGTGGCTGATGGGAAAGATGAAGCCAAGAAGGAATTGGAAGAGTTGGATGTGCATATGTGTGTTTGTCTGTGTGTATAAGTATATGCATTTTTAGGGGGTGGGAGCTAATGTCAGGTGTAAGAGAAGAATAAAAATGACTCCAGAGTCATAATTTCAGGTGACTTAGGACATGGTGGCACTATGCAGATAAATAGGAAACGTAGTAGAATAAGCATTCACCTTTGAATGTAAAGAGTTTGAAATAGAAATGAGGTGATTAGGAGAAAGTTTCCAATAAGGGATCTAGAAATCCAAAGAGAATCCCAGCCTATAGATAAGACACTTAGGATGTGAACAGATGTAAATAAATGTAAACACCAGCACCAACAGCATGTTGTTTCCTACAGCCAGCATCCACTCCTCTTCTCTGGTAACCACATTGATTGGCTTCCTTTTGAGTTTTCTTTGGGGACACTCCCTTTCCAAATGTTAGTTCATGAGATTTGGATGAGCTCAGCCCTGGGCTCATGCTCCCCAGGCCGGGCCAATCAGCACATTCTGTCCCTCTGCTCACAGAAACTGGTTTAGGAATGGCACCTGACCAACCTGGGCCTAATAAAACTAAATCCTGGCCAGGCATGGAGGCTCATACCTGTAATCCAGCACCATGCGAGGCCAAGGTGGGAGGATCACTTGAGACTAGGAGTTTGAGCCCAGTCTGGGCAACATAGTGAGTCCCCATCTCTACAAAAAACAAAACAATTAGCTGGGTGTGGTGGAGTGCACCTGTAGTCCTAGCTACTTGGGAGGCTGAGGCAGGAGGATCACTTGAACCCAGGAGTTTGAGGTTACAGTGAATTATGATTGTGCCTCTGCACTCTAGGATGGGTGACAGAGCGAGACCCCATCTCTAAAAATAAAAAATACAAAACCCCCAGAATCTTGGTACTTTTGTTGGAAACATTAGAACTTTTCTTTCCTTCCACTAGAGCAACAACTGACCTACTGGAAGTTGTCTTACCAGTAGAGTCTGCCTGGGAGGGAAGCCAACAGAAACAAAAGTAGAACTGTTGGAGAGAGAGAGAGAGAGAGACAGAGATGCAGTTTAGACCCCTGCATCCAGCTGTATCTAAAGCCATATACAAGGCCTGTCCGAAAAGTATCCAGCCATTGTTAAAATAATGTCTCTACTTTTCATATGACATGGCTGGATACTTTCCAGACAGCCCTTGTATACTTCCAAACTTTTCAATTTCGGGAACCAATAAATTACCTTTTTTACTTGAACCAGTTTGAATTGGGTTTCTGTCATACGTTACTAATATTAAAAAAGAATATAAACTTAGACAACAATCGCATTTTAGAGGGCTGAAGAAAAATTAAAGAGTAAGTAATAAAAGCCTGTGGACACAAAAAATCCAAGAAGAAGGAGACTAACGAAAAGGAATAAGGGGATTGATGTTGTCACATGTTGGGAGCAAGGGCTCCGTACAGAGTGTTGACTTGGAGGCCAGGACAACCTCTGAGGGAGAGCTCTTGGCAGTACAGTGTCGGAGAGGAAGCTGCTCTGCCAGGAGCTAAGGAAAGAGTGGGCAGTTTCCTTTGTCCATAAAAGGGACTCCTAGTCACTTGGGCTTGAAACCTTGGAGTCAACTCTTCTGCCTCCCCCTGCCACAGCCCACACAGCCAAACAGTCATTTTGTCCTGTAAATTCTCCCCCCACAATTACTCCTGGACTCCGACCTTCCTTCATGTTTCCACTGCCAAGAGCTGGGTCCAGGTGCCCAGTGCTCCTTTCCTGGAACCCGCAGAAGCCTCCTTGCAGCTCCTGTGCCCAGAGTCTTTCATCTCTGCCACCCATTCTTCATTCTGCTGCCAGATTATTTGTCCTAAGGCTCAGTTCTGATTGTGAAATAGCCACACACAGTGATGAGCCCCTGGACTGGGAACCCAGAGCCAGCTAGGACTTGCTATGGGATCTTGGGAAAGATTCTGGACTTCTCTAGGTGTGGGGCTCTAAGCTTGGAAGAGAGGTGTTGAACCAGGTGCTCTGACATTCATTGCCTCTCCACCGCCTATGAAATAAAATTCTAGCCTTCACCTCCTTTAACCCTACCACCTTGAATATGCATATAACTTAGCCAAAATGAAATAGTTCTTGCGTCTGAATGCCCCCTCCCTTGTACATTCCTACATCTGTTCACTTTACCTGAAATCCTTTGTCTTTCTATATGGAAATCCTATCCATCCTCCAAGGCCAAGTTCAAATACTGCCTGTGAAGCTTTCCTGAACTCCCAGCTGACAGCCTCTTACCCATGTTTTCAGTCAGGACTTTGCTGGGTTCTCTTGTTTGCACATACATCTTTCCTCCTGCCAAATTGCCAAGGACTTGAAGATCGAACTTCTGTCATATTCATTGCTGTAGTCCTCAAGGCACCTACCAGAATAGCTAGTTCTCAGTAGACGGTGGAATGAATGGAAACACATATTTATTGTTGTGTGACCCACTCAACCATCTTGTAAATCTTCCCAGAGCAGTCCAATGTTGTAGGTCTGCTGAATAGGTTATGTGATAATAAAGAAAACGGCCCTTTGAGCTTCATGGTGAGCATCACTGGAGCAAAGACAACTGCATTCCTGCCTGGGCCAGGTGTGTGTCAGCTGGGTGACAAAGTCAGTGCTGGGTGAAGTTCTCAAGGTCTCCCTTCCATAGCCACATTGAGGCCAATCCAGGCAGCCTTCTCCCTACTGTTTGCAAGATCACGGTGAGCATGTTCCAGGCAGGACAGAGTGGTCTCCATCTGATGCAACTCTTCACAGTGGCCAGGAGTGTGGAAAGGCCAGTCCAGAAGAGCAAAGTGGAATGGCGAGAAGGAAGAAGGGGAGAATGGTGGGTTTTAAAAATGAAGAGTACAGAGATGCCAGTGTTCCCCATAATCCTTTTCATAGCAAGATCATCAACTCCAGATCTGCAAGCTTGTTGATGTGTTGTGGTGAGACTGAATGTTGACACAGCCAGTGCCCGTAGCCAGTAGTTAGAATTATGTGGCTCTTTCTTACCTTACACAGTGAACCTTGAGACCTTCCTCTGGAATGCTGGTTTCTCTATGGGGCCCAGGGGAAGCAGACGGCTGTACTTGGGTGAACCTTTGCTCCTTCCTCATTATCTTCCCCTCTCCGCCCACAGCAACTTAAATCATTAAAATCCTGTATAATTAAAACTTCATCCAAGTTATACCAGTCATGTTTGCTGGCCACAGTGGAGTGTATAAATATCTTAGAAAGGCGCAAAGGCAGAGGCTGCTTCCTGCCTGTGGTCTCCCCCTCGCACAGATTGCCGTCTGCTGCTGTGTGTGCTACCAACAGCCTGGTGGAGGCTGAACTCGTGGTTCCCACCAGCCCTGCTCTGACTGCACCTTTGTTCTGTAGGTTTATGGACAGGGCTTGGGCTAAGGGTGACATGTTCTTGGGGAGTGGGAATGTCTTCGCTCTGCTTCTAACAGGAATTTCTTTTCTCTCACTTTCTCTCTCCCCACCCTGAGCCATGTAGAATTTGGTCCTTTGATTTTGAATCTATTTAGATTAAAATATCTAAATAAATAGATTCATCCTCCCATTTAACTGGAAAATTGGAGTTTATCTTTCTTTCCACTCATCGTTTCTGCCAATGTTATATTAATTTCTCTGAAATAATTGCATGTATTGCCATTGCATGGTTCAAAAATCCCCATTACACAGTGTATACATGTATCAAAATATCACATGTACCCCAAAATATATACAATTATGATGTATCAATAAAAAATACAGAAATCCCCCAAAATAGGTTTGCATTACTTACAAAATGGGGTTAAAAGTCTCCCTTACATTCACTGAACAACTAATTTTTGAGCATATGTCACATGCCAGGCACTGTTAAGAGCTCTCTTGTCATTGATTCTCTAGCGGCTCCAGGGGATCATGAAGGGAATGGCCCACAGACTGGCCCCTAATGTGGGTGCTGCAGCCCTGTCACTGGGGCCACCTTGTGTCATGGACCATGAGTCTAAGTCATAGATTATTATACCTGATGCCGGTATCACCATACTGGCTGTGACTTCACTCTTGTGTCACCTCAATTGGGATGCTTGTGACAGCTTTGGGATCAACACGTGTGTTGGTTTGGGTTCCCACATAGCAGACCTTGAGACAAGGATTTGAGTGCGAATAGTTTATCTGGGAGGTGGTCCCAGGTGAAGTGAGTGAAGAAGTGAGGCGGGAAGGGAATGCAGCCGCTAGAGCGGTGTTATCAAACCAGTTAGTTACCACTGTGGGCAACTGGAGGCCCATTCCTCGGGGGAACTCGGGGAAGCAGGGTAGAGGATGCCTCAGAGTTATCTCATCTGAGGCTCTAGGAAGCTGGATGTCATCTGCCATGTGTCCCCAGAGGGTGTTGGTTGCGGAAGTTCGGGAGGCCGAATGTCCTTCTTGCTCACTGCACGTCCTACGGTTGGATCTCAGGCAGAGTCGCTAATGTTGGCACTTAGCAGCCTCCCACACACAGCAGTGAGGGCTGTGAAGATATGACCCAGGACTCACAGATCCTGTTTTGTGCTTGTAGAGCAACGTGTACAGTTGATTCTCGTTATTTGCAATGGTTGTGTTCTATAAAGTCACTGTGAACACTGAATTAGCAAATACTGAACCACTGCTTCTAGAGGAAGATAACTGGGGGGAGAGCTCTCTAGTGGGGGAACAAGGGCAAGAGCAAAGTCCCTTTTATCAATGTGGGGTGGAGTGGAGTGAGAGGAGGAGAAAGAGGAGACGGAGGAGACCCAGATCTCATCCCATGGGGACGCTCTTATGACCTGGATTTCCTTCCAAGTGAGATAACCAATTTAATATTTTCAGAGGTTCTGTGTGTTTTGCCCATTTTATATTTAACTTTATTATTTTATATTTATGTGGTACACTTGGACCCTCATTTTATAGGCAGGTAAGTTGAATCTTTAAAAAATATTGTTTACTTGATGAGAGATATATGTTCTCATTCTCAGCTTCCTTGGGTTGCTAATGAAGTGGTAAGTTCTTTGGGACTGGATTACTAATATTAATATACTAAGATTGACGGATGTTAACCCTAGAGTATCATTCCTACCTTCATTCGTTTAGCAAATATTTTTTATTACTATGTGTATAGGACAGGCCTGGGACAACAGGAAGTTACAACTCCAAGTACCTGAGCATGTGGCAATCACTATATTTTTAAATTAGCTGGAACACGATTCCTGGAAGTTTTCTAACTCAATATTCCATCGTCAATTGGTCTCTTGTACATTTCATACATAAAACCATATTCCTGCTTACTTCAAATCCTGTAAATCTCACTGCTATTTTTTCAGAATATCATTTTCTATGGCTGCTCTATGGTTTTACTTTCCCACCAGCAATGCTCAAGTGTTGCAATTTTTTCAAATCCTTGTCAACGCTTGTTATTTTCCACTTTTTTGTTAATTGTCATCCTAATGGATGTAAAAGTGTCTCACTGTGGTTTTGATTTACATTCTCTTATTGAATGGTGATGGGGAACAATTAGTCAAAGGTCTGAACAGAACAGAAAGGCTGACTGACCTCTCCCCTGAGTAAGAGAAAATTCCTCCTGCCTAACTGTCTTTGAACTAGGACATCAGCTTTTTCTTGCCTTTGGACTTGAATGGAAACATTGACTCTTGGTGGGTCTTGAGCCTGCTGGCTTTTGGACAGGAACTGTACCATCAGTCCTCCTGTGTATCCAGCTTGCAGACTGCGGATCTTGAGACTTGTTAGCTCCTGTAATTGTGTGAGCCAATTTCTTAGAATAATTCTCTTTCTACATATATAGAACCATATATTCTATTGGTTCTGTTTCTCTGGAGTGCTCTAATATAGGGACAGATTTATTGAGGAGAATCAATTATAGTTTCCATTCAAACTCTTTTTGTCATAGAAATAATTTGTTGTTCATAGTGGGTATACAATAAAATCTGGATGAACTAAAATTGAGTAAATATTTTCATTAGCATATCTTTCCAGTATTACATCTTTACTTTTTAGGTTACATTCAGGCCTTTGTCTCATGTTCAGTCCTCCACCTAATTGGTTTGAGGCAGCTGCTGAGTAATGTGCCACATGGCGACAGGCCAGGCCTTTTAGGGGTCTAAATGTGGTGATGTGTTCAATATTATCCCATGAACGGGTATGACACTTACTATAATGAGTAAGTCCTCAGCCGTGTGCCTCAGCCCATTAAAGCACTGATCCTCTTCATGATGTTGTCCTAAAATCAAGAGCAACTATTTTATATTATTATTGTAGTTCGATTACTTTTTTGAGTAATTAGAAATAAAAATTTAAGCTCCTGATAAATGCCATTTTTGTCTTATTTGTTCTGCATGATTGCTTCAAAATCTGGCAATAGCCCATTGGCAATAAATACTACTTCTTGAATAAAGAAGTAGCCTTTATTTTTCTCTATTCACTCCAGAGAAGCCTTTTTATGGTCCAGCGGCATCAGCATTACCCAGGGCTTTTTCTAAACACAGAAACTTGGGCCTCACCTCAGACCTGCTAAGTCTGAGTCTGCATTGTAACAAGACCCCAGGTGATTCCTACTGCACATTAAAGTTTGAGAAGCACTGGTTTAAAGTATCAGCGTGTCCTGTGTTTGTTTCACTTGAAGTCTTCCGATAAAATAAAATAATTTTACAGCTTGAAGGAGACTTAAAAGTTACCTGATCGGATTTTCTCATTTCACACAGAGAAAAAACTAGATTTCAAAGAGATTAAGTGACTTGCCTGTTGTCACACTGGGCTTAGGTATAGAGCTCATTACTGCTTTTGAGATTCCTTTCTGTTAGAATATATTATGTCTCTATGCTCTGCTCTCAGTGCTAATTCAGGTAAAGCCTTCATAGGCTTTGGAGTTGGCAGGGCATTCGTGCTCAACCCCTTCATTTTGAAGACAAGAAAAATGAGGTCTGGGAGGTGAAGTAACGGATTTAAGACAGCAGAGTAGATACAGTCAGGATAAGCATAATTATGCTATATAACAAACAACCCTCAAACCTCAGTGGCTTTAAGCAGCAAAGCTACACATGCTCCCACTCACGTGTATGCTCATGTGGATTGACTTGGGGACACATCCTGCTTTCACTTTAGCATCCATGCTAGTGGGACAGGTACTGATTGGAGCATTGTTGTGGCAAAACACACAGTGGCTTTTAAAATTGCCTGGAATCGACACATGCCACTTGTTCTCGTATTATTGGCCAAAGCTAGTCATATGACCATGCCTGAGAATAATAGAGCCAGACATAAAATCAGTGGTGTACTTGTAAATATGTAACAACTGATTTGTAGCCTTTGCTGATTTATTGTTATAAATACTCTATTTATGGCTGATATCAAGCTACCAACATGATATCGTTAAACATGTTGGTGAAAAGAGATGTGCGCAGTTGACCTTCCCTAGCTGATATAAGCCAGTGGGAGTCAGCTACACAACACATTGAATAATCAGTCCTCTCCTAGGAACGATATTGATGAAGAATAGTACTGCATATCAAAGTAGGACTGGATATAAAAGTAGCAGAGGGTTTGAAATTAAACACAAATATCAAATCCAGCATGGCAACTAACTCAGAAAAGAATTAAGGACCCATACAATGATTAAGTTCTAATAGGAGGTCAAACACCTTTACAACAAATTTCAAATGTTTTTACTGTATGAACATTTATGCTCTTGATTATTGTTGTATTAGTAAACTTGTAAATACCTGAAACTTAATTCTCTTTTACCCCCAAATATTTCTATTTGTACTTGAGATGGAATTGACCTTGCACGGCCTCCATGACTGCTGAATCTTCCTTTAGGTCCTCTCTTTCATTGAACTAGTCTCATTTTATTCAAAATCACTCCCTGTACTAGACCATCTGATGGGAACATCACATTCCCTTTTGACCCTTTGTAGGTTGTAAGATGGGAAAAAATGAGCTTTGACCAACCACAACAAAGCCAGATGTATATGCATGCGGAAAGTTCTCAGATGTTTCCACATAAATATCTTACCAAGAAGACACCATTCCTCAATTTAAGATACCCTTATAATGGTTTTTAAGGTTGTCTTTCATTTTTCTTACCATATAACATTATGTAATTTTGTTTATTGTGTTCATTCATCGCATCAGGGACTCTTCTAACTTGATTTTAAAAGAAACTGGAGGTTTGAAAACTCGAGGTTTTGAAACTCAAAATGCCTAGGACCCAGGTTAATAATTTCATTTTAATTTTTCTGTTTTTGAGGAGAAGGAAAGAGAAGTTTATTAATTTGCCCGCAAATGAGGAGGTTGGCAGACCCTGTCTCAAAGTACCAATGTCTTCTGAATTTTCCTTTATATAGTCCGTTTAATGGGACGTATTAATAGTTGAAATAATTCATTTAATCCATGTGATGTTAAGAAGTTGAGAAAACAATGGTAGCTGTTCCATTCCTTGGTATCCCTTTAGCATGGTCATGTGGAAATTAACTCTATAATAGCTACTCCACGAGCTTGGCAATCCACAGCAGAATCCTGACAGCAGAAACTTTCTCTGTCACCACAGACTTAGTGTTGTCATGCCAAACAAGACATTGAGAAGTCACTTGAGGTCTCTGTTCTACAGAAACTTACAACCAAAACCAACAATAGCATAAATGCAGACCTTAAAATGTAAGTTGATTTCACTTTACAATGATTTTCAACTTATAGACAAAACATAAAAAGTAAAATTAGTCAGTTATAGAGCCTCCCTAGACTCAATTGTGGATTTAACCAATACTAATAGTCAAAATTTATTGAGTACTTTTTATGTAATAGACATTGACATTCTTTATGTACATTTTCTCATTTAATTCTCACAGCAACTTTAGAAAGTGGGTGCTATTATCTCCTGTATTTTAGAGATGAGAATGCTGGAATTTGGAGAGGTTAAGTAATTTTCCAAGGTCACAAAGCTAGCAAGAGGTAAGGATGAGATTCACCACCAGGCAGATGAACTCCAGTGTCCAGGTCCTTGACCACTGTGCTGTTCCACCTACAATAAAGGAAGAAAGACAGTGCCCCTGCCCAGGCAGAGTGAGCCCCTGAGTTTGAATGGCCATTTACAGTAGAGATAGAAGATGAGGGCTGAAAGGAAACTTTTAAACCATTCAATAAATACTTTGATCTCTTCAAAAGTATCTTCACTATTCCTCAATTCATGCCCACAGTCTATCCGGATTTGAGGCAACCAACATCTCCACCAAATGATTTTTCCAGCCTTTGTTTGCCTAATGCCAGGAAGGGGACTACACCATGCCCTGATGCCACTTTGGGGTAATGATAAACCTCCGAATGTGTCAATGTCTATACAGTCAACATTTGACCTTCTAATTTTGTTCTCTGATGCCTACAAAATAATTCTATTCCTCAGAATGGTTCTTCTGTAGGTTAAATAGCCTCAGTTGACACATCCTTTGTCATCCTCATTGCTTTTCTCTGGACAACATTCAGTTCGTCATTTTTTTTTTTTTTTCAGTTTAACCTTTATAATTGGGACATAGCTTGAAGGACTTTCATTTTTCCCAGTTGCCAATGCAATACCTCTATTGAGAGAGAATATGGAAGCAAAGCAGAACTTGAGCTGTGTTATCCTTCTGCCAGCCCGCAACTCTTCCACTTACTGTGCTCATTCAACACGACAGGGATTCTCTAGTGGGTGGACATGTCTGAGAATGTCTTCCATCCTGCTCTAAAGAAAGACTCCTTCATAACTTTAGACCTCTTCACCAGCCTTACATAATCTTGGTTTTAGCATCTCTGGCTCTATTTTTATAGGTCTTTTTAGTATTTTGCCTTTGATTTTGTAGAGATTGTGACTATGTTGTCTACATTTCATTTTCTTTGGCTTCTCTCCTCTCTTGAGCCTTTTCAGTCTGACTTATCCTACCTCTCTTTCCTTGGAAACTGTTGGTATCAATAGCAGGACACAAATCTGAGTGTGTGTCAGATCTCACATCTCCTGCAAGTTCCACATTACTAGGGAGAATTATGTCCCAAGTAGCAGTTCCATTGCCACTTCCTTTATTTTCTGAGAAGTGAAATTGTAGGCAACGCAAGTTAAGTCTAGACCTGAGGAACTAATTTTCAGATGGAAATTTCTAGTATTTTTGGGGTAATTGAAGCTTCTCCTTACTTCCATAATTTGCAATGTGCCATTTTATGATCATTGTCGGGAGTATACTAACCAACTTCTCCAGTATACTCCTCTTACAGCACTTCCTTTATTCTTCTCTGCATATTGTATGCATGTATATGTGTGCATGTATGTGTGTATATATACATATTTATGTTTATGCATATATACATACACACATACATATATTTACCATTATCCAGATTTCTCTACTATAATTTTGTTCTTGTATTCACAGATTATCCCAAAGGTTAGAGTGATCATATGTTCTAGTTTGCCGGGGATGGTCCTAATTTACCTGTTGTTTCAGAAGTAATTAATAATTAATACTCCTCTTTTTGTTATCAAAAGTGTGCTAGTTTGAACTATAAGTTATGTGATCACCCAATCAAATCTTCCTTCCCACATTCTGTATCCTGTCTCAAAGTCTGAATCCTAAATTGGAATCAAAGATAAAAACAACATCTGTGTCCCCTGGCCCTCTAATTTCCTGACCAGTGCTTCCAGCACTGGGGGATTTTCCAGTCACATGCTCCTGGCTACATGATGTCCCCATATGTCTGGAGGGTGCCATTTGGCCTGATGTGTTTTTCCTCTTGGGTTCTTTGACCCATTAATTTCAATGTGCTGGTTCCCCAGATTGTTTCATGTAGGATGTGTGGTCATGGCTGATCCTTAGCAAGTCTGAATTCACTGTCTGGGAGGCCGGGCTACACCTGTTGTACCAGTGATCTAGCTGTGAATATTGTCTCTTTCTCTTCTTTTTCAACAACTTGTATCCTGAATTATTATTTTCTTTATTTTGTCCTGAAGTGCTTTATTGTGGCCAAAAAGCTGGCACAGATGGGAATGGTCTTTACCTTTTCACTTGCTCTTCAACCAGTGAGACCAGCATGGCCAACTGGCGGCCTCTAGCAGTAAAAGAAACCCAGCATAATGCCGACATGCCAGAGAACCTGTCCTGTATGTTTCTCTACTTCTTGGAACATAAGCCCTATTGAGTGTCAAGTTCTTTGCTTCTTCCCTAACAACTCCAGGAACAAGATCCTCTTTGACCTGTTGCAGTGGAGGGAGGCAGCAGAGCTCAGTGGTTAAGACCCTGGCCTCAGAGTCAGACAGCTTTGGGTTTCATTCCCCACTGTGCCCTCAGACAAGTTACTTTATTTGCGAGTCTAAGTCTCCTTATTTATAAAATGGGGTTAATAATTCTTACCTTATCAGATTGAGGGGGAGTTAAATGAGATCATATGTAGAATATGCTGAGCATTGTGCCTGGCAATTGGCGTATGCTTAGTAAATAGTTGCCGTGCTTATAATAATAATAATTACTATTATTAGTTTAGTGTCAGAGCTATAATGAACTATCAGGTCTTTCAGGCTGTATCTTAAGAAGGTGACAGCAACCTCTAATACAATGACACCAACCACAGAGCCAGTGGTGAGGTTCCCAGGGCAGCCCTGTTCTGTTCTCCTGGGTGGTTACTGGTGACTGAGAATGGCAGTCAGTCAACCAGTGAATAGACCACATGATGAAGCAAAAATGATTCTCCAGCTATTAATAGACAGGAGGAATAAATTCTAGTGTTCTATAGTGCTATAGGGTGACCATAATAAACAGAAATTTATTATGTATTTTCAAATAGCTATTATAGAACAGATTTTGAATGTTTTCAACACAAAGAAATGTTTGAGGTGATGCCTATGCTAATACCCTGATTTGATCATTACACATTGTATACATGTATTGAAATATCATACTGTAGCCCATAGATATGTATAATTATTGTGTCAATTAAAAATAATGAAAGATTATCCATGTGTGAGCAATTGGAGTAGATTTGATTTTTGTTTTGCATAGTCTTTCTTTTTAACTCAACAAGGAATAACATGCACAGTGGCTTTTCTTCTTGAGGAAGGATAACTCGGAGAGAAGAATGGGTGGAGAGGAACCAAGATCTCAAGTTCATCTTGAATGAGTAGCCTGACCAGATGGAACCTTCCAAGAAGGCCTTCAGTGCGCCTAAGAGTGTGAACCCCATGTAAAATCTGAGTGCTTCCGCTCAGTTACATTTTCCCTTGGGGTCAGTGGCAAGACTCCCAAATTCCCGATACTCCTCTTCTCTAGATTCTTGGTTCTTTGATTTTCTTCCCATTCTGCACAGTTTTGCAGATACCGTATCAGTTAATACCCGCAACCAGCTGAACCAGCACTTACTAGAAGAGGCTTTGATGATATTTTTCAGTTGCTAAACTAATCAGAGGATCCTGTTTTCCTTCCACAGCCCTTACTACCCATTTCTCGAAGCTTTGTGTTCACCTGGTATTATTTCTTTTTAGAGTCAACATCCTTCATTTTTTATTGTATATTGTCAGATTATCTGATTAGTCCTGAGCAACATCTCTAGGTAAGAAAAAATGGATAAACTGAGGCTCACAATGCTTAAGTGACTCTCTTAAGATCTTACAATGAGTCAGGGAGTGAGACAGGAATAGAAACCACGACTCTAGTCTCCTAAACTGTTTTTCTGACCACTAGACCACACTTCCTCTCCAGACGATGAAACACTGGAAAATGGGACTCAGGCGGCGAGTAAATATGGAGGCAAACCCACAGAAACACAATTTTACTTGTACCCAAATCATGTCATTTAGCAAAGGAAAACAGCAAAACACCCCAGTCTTTTTGCTGTCATCCAAAATTATAACTTACACCCATAATGAATATAGAATAGGAAATGAGTCTGCCCTGAATTGACATACTCTTTCCATTTAAAATAAATTTGAAAAAATTGTCGATTTTTCAGTCCTGACGTGCTTTTCCTTTAGATGAAATGAGAATCTAAGCATTCAGCCTTATTTAGGTTTCAAGGTACGCAAATAAATCATTTTTATTGCTCTCATTCTTTGTGCAATAAGAGCCTAACCAATAACTATTTGAGTATTTATGGGTTTGTGGGAACAGTAGGTTTATTAGACACAGTCATTGTCTTTAGACTGAACACTAATGAAGACAGAGACTACACATACCCATGAAAAGCCGGAGACAGTTGCAAATGAGCTGGATTGATTAAGAAGCAGCCAGTGATGTGCATGGTGAAAAACCAAAGCAACATGTATCAAGACTTGAGTTTGTATCCTAACTGTAGCACTAGCTAACTCTCAATCTTGGACATGGATGGAATGATAGCAATTGCCTCCTCCTTGTCTATTCACAGCATTGGTATGGAGACCAACATGAGAAATTCCACGTGAAAAGGGCAGTGAGCTGGAAGACGAAATACGGAGGTATCAGAATCACGCCAAGATTGTCCAGGCAAGCCTTTCCTCTTTCTATTTAGAATCTCCAACGATATAGCTTTTAAAGCCTATTCACCGTGCCCAGCTGGAAAGTAAAACAAGAAATTAAAAACAGGCTCCTTTTGAAATTATTGTTGGCTATGAGAACTGAAAGCAACAAGATAGTTTCCCTTCGGCAGATAGCTCATTGCCTCATTTGGAGTAAGTGTGAGTGAGAGGTATCTGAACACCTTGTGTGAAATCTTCTGATAATGAGTGTGAAGAGAAAACTTTTCCATTTGGAAGAGCCAGGCATGCAATTTGGGGAAGCTGAGTCCTCTTCACTGTGATGGAGAATGCCAGAAAGCCTTCCCGCCTGTGGTTCCCAGGAAGCACCGACAACAGCATTTCATCACCAAGACAATGAGGCAACCAACAGGAATCCGGAATCTGGAATCCGGAGTGACCTTCTCAAGGAGACAAGCCCGAAACTTGTGTTCTGGGCTTCCATCTGTGGATGGCATTGGGTATGGCTGATGTGGTAAACTTGAGAAGAAGCAAGAATTTACTTTTAAAATTAGGCAGGGAAAATTTGCCATAATTATTCTTAATCTGTAGCCTACCAGGACATCTTTAATTCCAGGAGGTCATGTGATCTTTCTTAATGGAGGAAACAAAGTAAAACTTTTAAGATTCTTTCACTAATCTCTGCTTACATCAATTCACTTTTTGTTTAGCAATAGTTCCTTCCATTTTATATTAGCAAAACATACAGATTTCTTAGGTTGACTGTGTGACCCTAATTTTTATATCAAGATACCTGTATAAATTGTCTTCTGTCTAAAATAAAGGGATTGGAATGCAATCCCTGTCTTTTCCTCAGGGTGGTGCATGACCCAATCTAAGGAGGATTGCAGAGTCCTTGTGTCAAAAGTAGAATAATGGGCAACATTTAGAAAATAATGCCCCGGCGCCTGCCAGCCAGCCTTCATGCACGTTTGATTGTGTAGTTTATGTGACGAGCCAGTGGGTGGGTTGTAACATATTAGCACCATCTAGTGGTGATGGGCAAAGCTGTCCCTTCACGACCCCCCACCCCACCTCTGTGAAGCAAATTCCAGCCAAAGCAGAGCCCATGTGCTCCATTTAAATAATCTTTGATCTCAATTTGTTGCTGCCTTTCCACTCTGAAGTTAAAGGTGCTGCACAGCTGGGGTAAAAAGATGGAGGAGAAGCGTGCAGCCCGTGAAAACGCCGCTTGCGTGGTAACGATAGCTAGTGTTTATTGAGCACGAACTACATAATAGACTTTGTACTAAACGCTTTTCTTGATCATTTTGTTCTATCCTCACAAGACTCTATGAGGTAGGTATTATTCTTATCATCCCTATTTTACAGGTAAGGAAACAGAGACAAGGAGAGCTTAACTTGCCCAGGTTGCTCATCCAATATTTAGAGGAGAAAAACCTTCCTGTCGCGCTGGTAACTAATTTTCAGGCCCTCTCAGATTGGTGCCATTGGGTGCACCATCGCTAGCATACTGTGGCATAGGTGGAAGTCAGGAACTTACACAAGTTGACAAAGTGCCAGCAGAAAAGGAAACAGTGGGGCAGGTTGATTGAGAATGGGTGCTCCAGGGTCCAACTAGAACTGGGTTCAAGTCATATCTCAGCCAGTTATTACTTCAGTGCCCTTGGAAAAATTACGGTATCCTCTTAGAACCTCAGTTTCTTCTTCTGTGAAATGGAGATAATACTACCTTACTCATGGAGGAGGAATTGGTCGTATTAGTTGAGATATGTGTGCATAGGGTCTGGCTCATAGGGGCAATTGAGGAGCTATTATTAGATTCTATTTTAATATTTTAAAGGATTTTGTACATTTCTGTTTTAATTTATTTGAATGCTGACATCATACAGTGATCAGAGTCCTCTATCTCTCTCCTAAGGTCTCAAAACCCTCCTTTTTTGGATGGACAGAAATGGGGCAAGAAAGATTTGTTTCAGGTTCAACAGCAAATCCAGGGTGGAAAGGAAAGCAGTGTAACCCTCTACCTGATTTGTAGCTTATTGCCCAGGGAAGAAGTGGCTCCTTCACAGCTAAATGGCATGGCTGCCATTGGCAAATCTTGCTCACACACAGAGTTCAGAGACGGTTCACACAGAGGTTAAGTGGCTTTTGCAGCCTGTACAGAGGTGGAGATTTGGGAACACCCCCTGTCCCCTCTCCAGAGTGTGCCCTCCACCCCTGCGGGAGGCACCTGGCTTTCATTTTCCATTCTCAGGGCTCCGCAGGTGGCGACCACCACGGGTCAGCAGAGAAATCTCTTTCCTCCACACTCTTGCATCTTTCTTTGTGCTCTTGTCTCTGCTCATTCAGTACAGCCTCGGTTTACTGCTGGAGGGGCTGAGAGTATAGGGTGGGCAAGGGGGAATTTAGACCTGGAGGGTGGAAGACAGGAGGTGAGTGGAATTGGTGTGGGGGAGGTGGCCTCATTGTGGCTTATCTAAAAGGAACCAAGAGCCTCCCAATGCCCAGGAGAGGTAGGGGTGCCTGACTGACCCCCTTTTGCTTGGCTTGGCATGACCATGGCCCTGTTCCTGTTCTATTATCCTGTTCTTTCTGTAGCCTGAGCTCCCTCAATACAGAGGGTACCTTGGGTTAATATCATGACATCATCACCTCTGATGTACTGTCTGCCCAGTAGTCCAAGATGCCTTTGCAAATACAAGTCTGATAGGTCAATGTCTTGCCTAAAGCCATATAGTGAGTTCCCATGCTGTTACTAATGCATGAAAAACATGTAACTTGACTTACCAGGGCCATGTGTGATCTAGCTCCTGCCTACATCTCCACACTTATCTTCAGCCTCATCTCTGGCCCCTCCCAGCATCCTCCTTATACTCCAGACACCTTGTTCCCAGAATCCCCCATGCTCCTTTCAACCACAGGAACTTTGTATATGCTGTTCCTTCTACTTGGACAATTTCGACTAGACTCACTGCTACTTATCCTTAGACTTGTGTGTTCCTAAACTTTGTTTCATGTTAGAATTGCCCAGGGAGCTTTACAATATCCTGATACTCAGTCTTCACCCCATGACAGTTTATCAGAATCTGTCGAGGTGAGACCTAGGGAAAAGCATTTTTTAAAGTTCTCCAGGTGATTTCAATGTGTAGGCAAGTTTGAGAACCAGCTTTTAGCTGAAATGTTTTCTCCTTCTAGAAATCTAAAGTCCTGATTTCCTGGTCTAGTTTGAGTTCCCTCATTAAACGGTCTCCTAGCACTCTGCATGTTTTCTCATTTGTTGGCTGTGTCTCCCACTAGATTGTAAGTCCATGAGGCTGTGTCTGTATGTTCACTGCTTTATTCCTGATGTGAGCACACAGCCTGGCACTTAGGACTTGCTCGATAAATAACCATGAAAAGAATGAAAGCTCTAATGTGCATTGATCACTTTGCCCACCATCAGCTGATGGGACTCTCCAAAGGGTGGGAAGCTGCAGCGGGTTTGCTGCTATCTATGAGATAGTTGCCGTGAAGAGGAGGTCTCGCCACTGGGAGGTGAACACAATTTCATCACCAGGGAAGGACATTTCCCTGCCTTTGGGAATGCATCGACTCCCAGCTCATGGCAAGGACCAGAAATATTGAGGGTTCCATTTGACCACTGGGCTATCCTCCCACAAATGTATTGGTCTATTAACTTATTTTTAATTTATTGTCTTCAGCAGCGAATATTCAGTGAGAAATATACTTTCAATACTTAACAGTCAAAAGTGTGAGACTATTGAGTGTTGAAAATGTATTTCTTGGTGAATATTCACTGCTGAAGACAATAAATCAATACCTTAAAAATAAGTTAATAGACCAATATGTTTGCTGGAATGCACCAAATAACATCAATGTAACACTAGAATGTATTTTATAGAGAGCAGAAATAGGTTTAGTTTATGCTCCTAATATGCTATCTTGAGGGATAGCATGATGTGTGCTCAGAAGGATAAAAAAACAACTAAAGACAGAGTTTTCATATATAGTTCACTATATAATTAAAGCACTATGACAAGTCCATTTCAACATGTGTATTTTCTTTTTTGCATTCTCTTCTATAGATTTGTTGCATTATACTACAAACGTGAAAAACTACTGAAGGAGAATGTAAGAAGCAGTAATATCTAATGGAGAAACATCTGAGCTAGCATTTGCCGATAGATTTTGCTTCTGACCCTTTCTGCAACTGTGGAGGATTCATTTTATGCGAGTGTCTCATTTTCTCCATCCCTAAAAGAAGAGTAATAAAATTTGCCTTTAGTTAAAAGTCTCTCTTTTTTAAAAAAGCTCTAGGGAAGATAGGTCCAATGGAAAAATGAAATACTTGAGGATATGACTTAGTCTGTGTTAAGAATTTTATAGGCAGTTCACCAGGATTTTTTTTTCCACGTAATTTATACAATATGCAAAACGTATTTTAAGCCAAATGTCTCATACTGGAAGCTGCGCACAATAACCTGTCCCAAAAGCAATTATCACATCAGGACACACTCGTTGGGATTCAATGTTCCTATTTAAAGTCTGTCCAAACACCACAGCCCACATCTATAATGGCTTTGGCAGAAGGGTGAGAACCAGCATCTGCAAAAACCTTATTTAACTGAGCAGGAAATGGATGTTTTCCGTACCAACATTTTGAAAGTTGAGAAATACCTATTTTGTGAACAGGATTTACGGTTTAATTCCTATGAGAAGAAAAAGTGAAAGCAAGTGGACAAAAATTAATTCCATAAGGAAATCACAGCTCTGGAGCCCATTTTCCAGTGGGAATTGGGGGCGTTTGTGGAGCATGTTGGCTTGAGAGGTAATCTCCCTGAGACACAGGGACTTCTCTGAGTATATAAAAATGTTTTGATCTCTCTAGATCTCTGAGATTCCCAGTATAAGATTTAGTTTAGGTTTTGCCCTTTTCAGGAAGTCTTTGCTAATTGCCGCTCCCCCTGTCCTCTGGCTTGGAGGCTCCTCTTTTGCGCTGCACACCTATCACTGGGTTTCCACGTTTTGCAATTGCCCTCGTCTCCATTAGCTTGTGAGTTACTGACAGTCGAGCACACAACTTCTTTTATCCTTGCTCCTGCTGTTCCAATTACAGTGTCGTTCAGTAAGCGATTGCTGTATAAAGGGATAAAGCCAGGAGCACTGTCATTACCATTCTAAGCTGGGGAGCGTGTAGGTGGTGATACTTGGAATCCAAGCAAACAAGCTAGTCAAGGGCCACTCTTGTTTGTGCATGACTAACTTGTCCCACTCCCGTGCGTCATCCCAAGGCTGAGAGTTCGGCATGACAGGAAGCACTGTGGCTCCACGCAGCCAGTGTGTTTTGGCCCTAGTGGATTCTTGTTGTCGCTGCCGCAGTGATGTGGGGAGGCCGGGAGGAGGGATGGAGTGGAGCCCAGAGTGACTGCTCAACAATAAAAGTCTGTCTTCTTTAAGGGCTTCTTTTTCCTTACCCTTAAAAGAAAATACAGCCTTAACCCATCATTCCTTAAATCACCTTCTAACAGGAGAGAAACATAGAAAATCACATAACAAAGATGGTCAAGAATTATCCTGGTTCAGGGGAAAGGCTGTCTTGGCTCAAGGCCCAGGTAGTCTTAGGTTTTCTGCGGAAGATGCATTTTAGAGGTCTCAGAGTTATGGGTGGGATGTTTAGGCTAAGGCATGTCAGCAGGTGGGTTAGGGGATTCTGGGCAAGAGTCGGGCATTTGACATGGTAATCAAAGATGGTTTGACGAAGGGTAAAGGAAATGGGTGCAATCCTTCAAAGCTATCACACAGACTTAGGAAAGGAGATAGAAATTAAAATAAAAAAGCAACAAAGACAACTCGGTTTCTTAAGCAAAGTAAGTGTGAGGCATAATTTTTTTTTCCCAAAGAAAGCTCAAATTTGCTAGAAAACATAGCTGATTTACATTGTAATGGTATTAAAAATACATTTAAGTTAAATTAGATGGAATTTAAGAGTAATTTTAAGAAGCATGCATTGATATGTTGTTGTTGCAACAATAAAGAATAAGTTAATAATTTCTGTGTTCTTTACTTTTTACAAACTTTACTTTTTAGATCACATTTTTCTCACCAGTCAACCAGTGAAGAGTAGGACAAAATAAAACCAAGCCAGCATACTTTGTACACCTAAGATATGACTCCGTTATTCTGAATGGGTGATTTCCTTATAGAAGAGTTGTAGAGGCAATGGCAATATAATATATGCACATATGTATTTTAAAACATCTACCAAGTGTCAGGCACCACACTACGTACTTTATATTTCATTTATTCTACCCTACAACCTGAGAGAGGCGTTGCTAGTCTGGACATGGCACAGATGTCCAAATGTGGAAATAGCCCCAGAGAGGTCAAGCGACTTGTCCCAGGTGTCATGGTTTTCAGGAGCAGAGCAGAGATTTGAAGGGAGGTCTGGCAGCCCCCTCAGCTTGCGTTCTTACCCACTTCACTGCAGTGTTTTTCACAAACACAGCCCTACGTGAGGTACAAAACATGTTTATAGGATGTTTTCACTCTGATTTAGGAAACACGCCCAAATGTAAAGCAATGGATACATACGAGAGTGGCGTTAATATAATAAACCACATTATATCTCATATATAACAGTGAGAATATGGTGAGCCACACTGTATCTTACATATAATAATAATAATATAGGAAGCGACAGTGTGTCTTAGCTTACATTAATACAAACAGTCATACTGTATCTTATGTGTCAGTGGTCCCCAACCCTTTTGGAACCAGGGACAGGCTTCATGGAAGACAATTTTTCCACAGACCAGGTTTGTGGGGGGGACAGTTCAAGTGCATTACGTTTACTGTGCAGTCAAACCTCTCTGCTAATGATAATCTGTATTTGCAGCTGCTCCCCAGTGCTAGCATCACCGCCTCAGCTCCACCTCAGATCATCAGGCATTAGAGTCTCATAAGGATCATGCAACCTAGATCCCTCGCTTGCACAGTTTACAGTAGGGTTCCTGTTCCTGTGAGAACCTAATGCCACCGCTGATCTGACAGGAAGCGGAGCTTACAAGGTGAGGTGAGCGATGGGGAGCGGCTGCAAATACAGATGAAGCTTCACTCACTTTCCCGCCACTCATGTCCTGCTGTGCGGGCTGCTTCCTAATGGGCTATGGGCCAGTACTTGTCCACAGCCCAGGGGGTTGGGACTGCAGTTATATATGATAATAATAGTATAATAAGCCACGCTGTATCTTGACTTACGTTAACACAATAAGCCACATTGTGTCATTCATATATATATATAATATAGTAAGGCACACTGTATCTTTTTTTTTTCTGAAACAGGGTCTCACTCTCTTGCCTAAGCTGGAGTGCCATGAGGTGATCATAGCTCTCTGCAACCTCAAACTCCTGGGCGCGAGCGATCCTCCTGCCTCAGTCTCCCAAGTAGCTGAGACTACAGGCAGATGCCAATATGCTCAGCTAATTTTTCTATTTTTTGTAGAGATGGGATCAGGCTTGCTCTTGGTCAGCCTGATCTTGAACTGCCAGCCTCAAGCAATCCTTCCACTTTAGCCTCCCAAAGTGCGAGGATCACAGACATGAGCCACTGTGCCTAACCTTGTATCTTATAATAATAATAATATAGTAAGCTACACTGTATCTCAGCTTACATTACTACAATAAGTCATGCTGTATCTTACATATAATAATAATACAGTACACTATATTGTGTCCTATATATAATAAAAATAATATAGTAAGCCAAGTTGTATTTTAGCTTACATGAATACGATAAGTCACACTGTGTCTTATATATAATAATAGTAATATGATAAGCCAGACCATATCTTAGCTTACATTAGTGCCCTAAATCATACTGTATCTTATATAGAATAGAAATATAGTAAGCCCCCCTATATCTTAGCTTGTACACCTTTTATTCACTAGCCAACCCTAAGTGAGTTCCAAGCTACTTCTTGGACTGTGCCTTGTCTTTCCAGAATATTTGAAATTAGAATTACTTAAGGCCTATGGCATTTGAAAGAGTTAGATGTCTGTGTTTCCCGTGGGGATGGGAAATCATTAGTTCTCCATAATTGATACAGATCGGGGGAAATGGGAGAAAGATAATGGGTGGAGACGGATATTATGCTGGAGGAGTTGGAGGGTGTTAGGATCTGATCCCTTTTTCCTCTCTTCTTTCCTAACCTGAAAGTAAAAGTGGGGAAGTGGGTTGACTGGCATGAGGTGCCCACGTCAAAAGGATTCTTGTGCATTTTAGAATGCCCCAGAGAGACAAGCAAGGCTCCTTCAAGAAAAAGGTGTGGAGTGCTTTGTCATATTCAAAGTGGCTAGTGGGTCCTTAAAGTGCTTGGCTCAGAAAGAAGTTCACTTACTGGTACATGAAAACGCCCGCTGTGAAACAGTGCACGGCATGACCCACTGTTGGGAAAGGCATCCAGAGGGCAGGATAGACACATGAACGCTAGTGCAGTAGCTTGCTAGGGCTGCCATGACAAAGTGCCACAGACTGAGTGGCTAAATCAAAGGTTCGGGAGGTTAGAAGTCTGAGATCAAGGCATCAGCAGGGTTGGCCTTGATCTTGTATATGGCCATCTTTTCCCTTTGTCTTCATGTGGTCTTCCGTCTGTGCATGTCTGTGTCCAAAAATCTCTTCTCTTAAGGGCATGTGATTATAAGGATATCTGATTAGGCTCTTCCCCAATGATCTCATTTTAACTAAATCATCTCTGTAGCATCTCCAGATACGATCCCATTCTGTGGTACTGGGGGTTAGGACTTTAACATATGATTTTTGGGGGGACAATTCAGCCCAGAGCAGGCGTCCTGGATGGGAGTAGGGGTGCCCGCCCTGCTTTGGTGGAGGTGGGTGGGCAGGGAGTGCTGTGTGTGGGGCGCTGCAGTTCTGGGCAAGGAAAACTTGCCCAGTGCAGCCCTGACTCCAGTTAAGGAAACTGGAAAACCTCATGTCTTAGGAAACAGTCTGAAAATTCAGTCAACTCTTGGATTTCAGTTTTTTTATCCAGTTGCTCCAATAAAAGAAATTTTTTTTTGAGACAGAGTCTCACTCTGTTGCCTAGGCTGGAGTGCCATGGCATCAGCCTAGTTCACAGCAACCTCAAACTCCTGGGCTCAAGCAATCCTCCTGCCTCAGCCTCCCAAGTTGCTGGGACTACAGGCATGCGCCACCATGCCCAGCTAATTTTTTCTATATATTTTTAGTTAGCCAATTGATTTCTTTCTATTTTTAGTAGAGACGGGGTCTCGCTCTTGCTCAGGCTGATTTCAAACTCCTGAGCTCAAAGGATCCTTCTGCCTCGGCCTCCCAGAGTGCTGGGATTACAGGTGCGAGCCACCGCACCTGGCCCCCAATGAATTTTTGATGTGTACTTTTGAAAAGAAAGGCTTCCTGAAAGTTATGAAAATGAAAATTCAACCCCTTCAAAAAGCATTAAGCAGAGTAACAGCAATGACAAAATACCTAAAAAATGGGGTGGGAGAAAGATGCAGAGTTGAAAAGAAAGATGTGCTCACAAACCATAGTTCAGTAAATATTTTTCTAGGGCTGTCATCACGGAGGTAGCAGGTGAGGCACTTGGGATAAGAAGAAGAGTCATTCAGAATCTGTGCCCGCAAGGCACAGGTGGGGAAGGAAGATGAACAAAGGGTTTCAGGGCTATGGGACGTGGGATGTCGTAGAGTTATGTCCCAACATAGCTGGAAACCGAGCAGGAGTTAATTAGGCAGATGGGGACAGGTGGGTGGAGTGTTCCAGGTGCAGGTCACAGCACAGGCAGGGGCAGGACAGGGCCTGCCGAAGTTTGGGAGCCAGGAGTCCCGTGGCCTTGCGGGAGAAGTGCGGGTCTGCGGGGAGAGGTGGGCTTCAGTTCTGGCAAAGGAAGTTATTCTTTGTGTGCACACCGGGAGAATCCTTTAAAGATGGAAAGCAGACGCTCAGAAGGGGTGGCGGTGTGCGGAAGGGTGGACAGAACCGGTGAGCAGGGACACAGAGCCTATTTAATAGGTGATTGCGAGAGTTAATGCGAAGAACATGGAGATCTTGGACAAATTGTTGAATAAATTGTTGGAAAAGTTATTCAGTGAAACTTGTTAACGCATGGTTAGGAAGGCTTTATTCAGAACCATTGTGATAGTGATGGGACCACAGCAATGGGATTTTGCGCAGGGGAGAGAGATTGGGATCTACTCCAAACGCAGCCTGGGCAAGTGGGAAGTTAGAGCCGAGAAACAGGGTTGAGATCAGTGGATGGAAAACTGCTGAGAGGAAACATCAGGAGAAAGGGAGGGATCTGGGCTAAAGTGACCTGACGGGATTCTTGCCGCAGGCAAGCCAGGATGATCCCACATCACCTGGGGGATGGCGGAGAACCACAAACCTGATCAGATGTCGAAGTTGGGGGATTCTTGCTGAACTGACTCATCAAGGTTCTTTCTACAAGTGGATTTTACAAGGAAGTGCACAGATGGGCCCAGGAGAAGATTCAGAAGTCTCTCGCTAAAGTTTGGTCAAGCAAAGAATCTTCGTCCATGGAGAGAGAGGGTGAATTAGAGAGACATTTGGGAATAGACTCAGGGGTCTATTGGAAAGTGGGGAATGAGAGAAAGGAAGGTGCCTCAAATGTACAATATTCAGTGACATTCATCTAACCAAGATTTACTAAACCCTCACCCCATGACAATTGTGCCGCCAGACTTTGAGCACGCGGTGGTAGGTGAGATAAATAAGATTCCTCCTCCCGCTGAACGGCACTGATGGAAACAACCAAGCACACGTTTGAAATGAAGCGAGAGACACACGGCGGTGGTGGATGCCTTCCAAATTTCTGTCTTGGCGTCTGCTAGCACCACCAACCAAGCCAGAAAGCCCGGAAGACAGAAAACACAACCAGCGTGGTTCTGGATATGAGTTTAAAGTAGAATATGCAAAATATGATGCATTATTTCCTACTGCCATTGGAAAACAGGAATATTTTTTACAAAAGGGAATCTTCTTAAAGGGGAGAAAACATATTGAGGAATTTTGTACATCCCTAGTTTTTCTCTTGAGTAT
>CAUYRT010054597.1:0-13578 GCA_963574885.1 Lepilemur ruficaudatus | reverse complement strand
TGGGTAACAGACTTGTACCTAGGTGTGAAACTATTAGAATTCTGGAGGAAAATGTTGGAAATACTCTTCTAGACATTGGCCTAGGCAAAGAATTTATGAAGAAGACCCCAAAGGCAATCACAGCATCAACAAAAATAAATAAATGGGACCTGATTAAATTAAAAAGCTTCTGCACAGCCAAAGAAACTGTCACGAGAGCAAAAACAGACTACCTACAGAATGGGAGAAAATTTTCGCAAGCTACACATCCAATAAAGGGCTGAAAACTAGAATCTATTTGGAACTCAGGAAAATCAGAAAGAAAAAAATCAAACAACCCTATCAAAAAGTGGGCAAAGGACATGAACAGAAACTTTCCAAAAGGAGACAGAACAATGGCCAACAAACCATTATGAGCATATGAAAAATGCTCAACATCTCTAATCATCAGAGAAATGCAAATCAAAACCACAATGAGATATCACTTAACTCCAGTGAGAATGGCCTTTATTAAAAAGTCTCATTCCTTCACTGTAAACATTGCCCTTTCTTTCTCATGCTTTCTGCTGAACCACACATACTCCTGAGTGGGGTGACTTACTAAGTCTCCAATACTTCTGATGGCTTAGTGTGAGTGAGATCAGATTGTGACTCCGTATGACATTAATGAAAGGGAAGAGGTGCTAAAGGTATATTGTTGCAGAAAGGGAAGCCAGAACACGGGAGACCAGTTTGACTGATCCAAGTATTTTTCCTAGGGGTGGCCTTGTAATAAGGACCCTGCCCCGGCTGCTATAATCATTACTGGGAACACCTGCAGCTTTTGGAAAGTAGTACACATTATAGAAAGAGGAGAAAGGAACAATAGTTGGAGAGGGGACATCTTTAAATTCTGACCTAGTTTTCTATTAATAAAATATATTTATTACTTAGGGAACATTTTCTCCAGCAGGTGAATTATAACTAATAACATACATTTGTAAGGTAATGTTCTTTTTTGCTGAAGGCCTCAGTCATAGCAGGTGTTATTAAAGGTAATAAGCACTTGAGGAGTAAGAGAGAACAATTCTTTTACTGGAATATTTGTGGAAGGTCCAGCCAATATAGTTGAGAATTATATCAAGTACCTTATTTTTCAGTTCTTCGGGAAGACCATGATCTGTAAATGATCTTATAGTGCTTGGATAATGGTGAATTCTGGTAGATTCAACTGAAACGCTTAGTCCTGTGGAGGATTATGCCCTTGAAGGTGATGACATTGGGTTTAAGGAAAATGGATATTTACATGAAGAAATTGAAACAAACATGGAATATTTAATAGATGGTGCTGCTAGGCTCTTGAAAAGAGAGAGAAAGCCTACGTATTTGCTACTTGGAATAGGGTGTAAGGAAGAGAAGAGCTGAGAGTTGGGAGCCAGATGGTCACCCTTCCTACAAGCAATAGTAGTACTCCAGAAGTTCCCTGTATGAACCCCAGCTCAGGATGGAAAGTTCCTTGGCCACAATTTTTTGCTTTCTCTCTGGGCCTGGGCCTTGGGGGTGCACAGTGTTGGAAGAGAGGTGGGTACAGTGTGCCGGTCAGGTCTGCCATGTTCAGCACTTGTAGCCTAAAGAAAATAGGATCATTGTCATAGTCATTTATTTTAGGATCATTTTATTGGTTTTTAAAGTAGATACTATTTCAGTTAGTTACTAAGGTTCCCCTTTAGACCCAGTGGCCATATAGTCTTATTGGCAACCAATTCAAGTTCACATTGATACCAGATTGGTACCATTCATTTCTTAAGCACACTGAGTGCCTACTGTGTGCTCTATTCCAAGGCTGGGTGTACAGTTACGAACCAGGACAACAGAGTCTCTGCACTCTCAGGGTTTATATTTTACTGGGGGTGATTCACAACAAACCATAACAAGGACATAGAGGTGACATTTGAGAAATGGTTTCTACCTTGGAGGAACCCTCAGTGTAGTCGGAGAGACTAATATATCAGCATGTACTTAGAACTTGCAGTTATGCTATGGAATGTGAGAATATGGAACCAGTTTCATTGCAGTGGATTTTTCCTGTTTTTCAGGTCTCAGCTTAGACACCACCTTTCAGAGTGGCCTCCCACCGACCAATCTCTAGCCGACCTCCCTCAGCCCCCTATTATTCTCATGGGCTTAGCCCAAGATGTTTATAAACAAGGAGGGAAAGTAAGAAAAATATAGATAACCACAAAACGAAGGTAGAGGGTATAAAATGCTGCATATAATTACAAATAGTGTTATACAGAGTTAGTGAAAAAAGAGGTTACTTATCTTTTTTATTTTATATTTTTAAAGAATTCTGTCCTTGGAGAAGATTAGGGCTTGTGTGTGTGTGTGTGTGTGTGTGTGTGTGTGTGTCTTTGAATCATTGGACAAGAAAATAAAGGTCCCGAAATGTTAACAAGATTTATGAACACGGGAACAAGGTCTCATAGAGGCGATTGAAAAATGTGACAAGCATTAGCATTTCAGAGTAGTGATGAGCTACTTGTATAGATTGATGTGGCTAAAAATTAGACAAGGCATATTAAAAGCTGAGCTCATTCAGGCTTAGGAGCAGCTGAATATGAGCAATTATGAAGCAGTTAAGCCATTAAATAAAACTGAAGATCTTGTGAACTGCCAGAGCAAAAAGGCACCTCCGTGTGACCAAGAGCTTTATCACCGATGTTCGCCTCTTAAAAACACAAACATTAGGAAATGTCGGTGCCAAGGGCGATGGAGGGCTCCTTAAAGGCAAACTGCTTCACATGGTGCTCAGGACAGCAATCTCATGCAGAGAAAGCCACTCTAACTGGGCACACCGATTGTGTGAGCAGAATGTGGGGCTAAAGCAACGAAGCCAGCCTTTGGGTGTGGGGCTGACATGGAATCTGAACGTTCCAGAGCCCTGTGAAAAACGGCTCACCCGGCTTCTGTCATGCTCATGTATTGTGCATTCAGACTGGCCGCCTGCATCAGCTCCTCCCTCCTGTGAAAATGATTGTAAACACGGGCAATGTCATTTATGTGAAAATGTTTGTTTTATTCCCATTCTGCTTGGGTGTTAGGCACTTTAGCATGAGAGGGCTTCAAGAACATACTATATGAGGGGAAATAGTCCTAAGAACATCTGTTCTTTCCCCTAGTCACTGTGACTTGACTACATCCTTTGATAGTAAATGAGATAATTGTGTGAAGAAAAGGTTGAGCAGGTTTCAGAGTGGGTCTGGCCCATGTAATAATGCAGCGTCTATATGCATAGGTCGTTTTGAATGGCTTAATTGGTTGCCAATAGAAACATCTAATATTTATTAAGACTCTGCCATGTGCTAGGCATGGGGTAGGAATGTTTACATATTTATTCAGGAGAAGCAGGATGCTGGAGTAGAAAGCGCATGACAATAAAAGCATCAGCCTTGGCATGGTCTCTAACAAGTGGAGGGACCTAAACAAGTCATGCGGGGGTCCCCAACCTTTTTGGCACCAGAGACCATTTTCATGGAAGACAATTTTTCCATGGACAGGGGGTGGGGGAGATGGTTTTGTGATGATTCAAGCACATTACATTTATCGTGCACTTTATTTCTACTGTTATTACATTGTAATATATAATGAAATAATTATAAAACTCACTGTAGACTGGGGACCCCCTGATTTAAAGCACTCAATAGATGTAAGGAAGGAAAGCAAATTCTCCAGACCTGTGTTTATTTTACTGTTTAAAACTGCGTGTGTGCGTGTGTGTGCACATTCACCTATGTCTGGAAAAGATTATCTTTTATATTCCTTCCAACACTGAAGTTCTATGGGCTGTACATGTATACAGCTTTATTTGTGTTTCTGACCCTTCTGCTATTTTTGGACAATTTGCTTTACATTTGCAGCATTTTCTTTCTTCACGTTGAGATCAGTCATCCAATTACACTTTAATTTTTCTTCAAAATATCTCTCAAATTTCTTCCTTTCAGCCAATCATTTTATATCGGAAAACCCTGTGGTTATGAGCATATGCTCTGGAGTAGAACAGGGTTGGGTTCCAATTCTTCCTTTGCTCTTAATAGCTGTGTGATCTTTACTTTTTATTAAAATTGTCTAGAATTCAGCTTTCTTATCTGTAAAAGGGGATAGTAACACCTACCTTTCAGAATTGTTGTGGATATTAGATAAAAAAAAAATGCATAGAAAATGCTTGGCAAAGTGGTACAAAAAACTCCAGTGTTAGTTAATTCTTTTACTGATATATTATTATTATTAGTAGTAGTTATATTAATTTACCACCATCACCACTGTTATTCGCATCCTACCAGCCTCTTTCATTAGCTTACGTTTCTTTCTTTTTTTTAATTTTCAGAATATTATGGGGGTACAAATGCTTTGGTTACATATATTGCCTTTGCACCACCCAAGTCAGAGCTACAAGTGTGCCCATCCCCCAGAAAGTGCACATTGCACCCATTGGGTGTGAATTTACCCATCCTCTCTTCCCCCCTCCCACATGGCCAACAACCATTGAATGTTACTACTGTATGTACACATCGTGTTGAAAAATTAGTGACAATTTAATGCAGCAATCCCACTACTAGGTATTTACTCAAAGGAAAAAAAGACATTCTATAATAAAGACACCTGCATTAGAATGCTTAGAGCAGCATAATTCACAATTGCAAAGATGTGGAATTGACCCAAGTGCCCTTCAATCCATGAGTGGATTAATAAAATGTGGTATATGTATACCATGGAGTACTACTCAGCTATAAAAAACAATGGTGAACTAGCACCTCTTGTATTATCCTGGATGAAGCTAGAGCCTATTCTTCAAAGTGAAGTATCCCAAGAATGGAAAAACAAGCACCACATGTACTCACCATTAGCTTAGGTTTCTAGGACAGCCCTGTGGCTGATATTCCTGACTCCATTATCTGAGCACCTAGTACAATAAATAACTATACTACATGGTAGACTCTTTGTTTCATTTTGGAGAGTTTCTATTACTATATATTCAGGTTCACTAATTTTTTCTTCTGCAGTGTCAAATCTGCTATTTATTTCATTTGTGTATTTTTCACCTCATTGTATTTTTCATCTATAGAAATTTGAATTGGGTCTATTTTGTATTATCCATGTCTCTCCTGAACTTGCTCATGCTCTCCTCTACCTTAGTGGTTCTCAATCAGAGCTGATTTTGCCCACAGGAGACATTTGGAAATGTTTGGAGATATTTTGGGGTTGTTACAGCAGGCGTGGGGAGGATGCTACTGGAATCTCATGGGTAGAGGTGAGGGATGCTACTAAGCATCCCATAATGCACAGGACAGCCTCCACACAAGAATTTTCTGGCCCAAAATGTTAGTAGTGTCAAGGTTGAGAAACTCTGCTTACCTTCTTGAACATATGGAATATAGTTAGAGTAATTGTTGTAACATCTCTTTCCATTTGTCTTATCATCTGTGTCATTTCTGAGTTGATTTCTATTAATTGGCTTTTATCATCATTTTGCTTATTTACATGCTTGGTAATTTTTTTTACTAGATGCCTATTATTGTGAATTTTATCTTCTTGGGGGCTGGATAATTTTGTAGTCTTTTAAATATTCTTGAGCTTTGTGCAGGACACATTTAAGTTACCTGGAGACAGTGTGATCCTATAGGCATGTTTTTAAACTTTTTTAGTTGGGACCAGAATAACTTTTAGTTTAGAGATCATTTTCCCCACTACAGAGGCAATTAGCTGCTGCCCTCCGTATTACGAGCTTTCCCCACTCTGGTGGAGGAAAACACTAACTGTTTCCAGACCTGTGTGAGCTCTGTGGATTGTTCCTTTCCAGTGGTCTCTACTGAGCCCGGAGTAGTTTCCTACATGTGCGTGCTGGTCAGCACTCAGTTGAAGACATGAGGAACCCTCTGAGATCTCCAGAGTACTGTCTGTGTGGCTATCTCCTCTCTGGTCTTGTGTGCAATGAATTCTTGCCACCGTGGCCTCTCTCCCTGAACATTCGACTCTGTCTTCCCAACTCGGAGGGGTGTGGGGGAAAGTCAGGTTCTGTTTGAGTTTCTTCCATTTGGTACAGCCTGGGAACTCTCTCCAGGCAGTAAAAGGGATTGATCGTGGTAGAACTCACTTAGCTTGTTTCTCTTTACTCAGGGGTTACTGTCCTGTGCTCCCTGTTGTCCAGTGTCTGCAAACCATTGTTTCATATGTTTAGTGTGTTTTTAAAACTATTTAAGGTGGGAGGGTAAATCCGGTCCCTGATACTTCATCAAGGCCAGAAGTGGAAGCCCAAAGTAGATGTTTAAGAAAGATACATGGGCAGTCTCATATATACTCAAAACAGAATCACATTTTGTTTCCACAGCTGTACTTCCAGAAACACATTGTGTCTTCAGAATCAAATTGGCATCAGTGCTGAGATCTAAACCGCAAGGTATACATACACCAGAATAACCTCTGAACTTTTCTGTGTTGATTCTCTTTGGCTTCCTCTCTCCACTTGGGATTCTTCTTTTGAGAACTGATGTTTCCATACTACAGCTGCTCCATTTTTAAACTTTTTCCTCTCCTGGATCTTATTACATGTACAAATAATTTAGAACGTTTTTTAGTTTGCTTTTTGGCCTTTTGTGCAGTCAGGTACCAAAGTTTATGTACAGCTCAATAATTCATGTATCTGTTTGTTGGTTACAATGTAATTTAATGGTATATTTATATTGCTGTATTTAATTAGCTTTGGAATTTCTAACAGAAGTATCCATTTTCTGCCCTGAGGACATGTTCACATTTTAATTGCCACTTATGTGTTAAAGAATATTTCTTTACATGTTTCTAGTAACTTTTTTTCTTAAAGTCTTTCATTAAGACACTTTTATTGAAAAGGAGGGGGGCAGGAAACATAATGAGAACTGGGAAATAAAAGTAAAATAAAATACAACTGAGTCCCAAGTTTCAGTGCCTGCCAGCTGTTCCATTACTATTGCTCTTGGTGGCATGTTTTCAGATTTTCTGAATCTAGAGAAATGTCAGCTCTTCATGGCTTGTGGTCACTATTCTGGAAGTCACTAATCCTGATGCTGTTATACTATAGCTTGGGTAAGCTTGATCTGGTTTGGGGTTTATTATGCTGCTCTGTGTAGTATGATGCTTGACAATAAAGCCCTGGATTTAGGTTGTGTGGCTCATGAGATTAGAGATGGGAAATGTGGAGTCTTTCATCTTTTGGTTCCCAATTCAGAGCCAATCAAGAAGTCATTGGGTTTAATGACCTCCAGTTAGAGGATCCTGTGAAATAAGCTGTTGCTGTCAATCCTACTTTTAATAAACAAGAATCCTCATAATTCAGTGCCACATGGTATCCTTTGTTCTATAGGGTTGAAAAATGGGCTGTGAATTGAATGGTTTCTGGAAACAATTTATACACAATTTTTCCCTCCCTCCTAAGAGCTTAGGCAATTGGATAGGATAAACTATAGAAAGAAGTGTAACCAAGCTTTATTACTGACCCAAATATTTTATTTGGAGTTGTGGTAGAAAGCAAGAAGCATAAGAGTCAAAGGAAGGTGTGGTCCACCATTGGCTTGATAGCCCGGAGAGCACTGGGGAGAGGGGTCAGCAGTCTTCAAACCACAAGACACACTACTCATTCCAGGGGTCAGCAGCTGTTTGAATTGTCCAAAGTAAGGCCTGGGGGTCAAGGATGGGAAGATGGAAAAACGCTGGACATGCAATTGAACAACAGATTTAAGATACTGGTAACAGAGAGTTTAAAACAGAGCCCTGCCCCCCGCCCTCCAGCCCCGTCTTCATACAAAAACAATCTCTTACGTTTTTTTCTTTAGTGGGTGAAGGTAAGCTATGGTTTGCATGTGGTTTTTTACCACCAAAGCTCTTGTTGAAAATTTTTTTCTTTTATTTTGAAATGTTAAGTGGGTACAGATGTTTTTGTTACATGGATTCATTGTATCATGCTGAAGTCAGGGCTTTTATTCAGGGCTTTAGGATAGTGATCATTGTACCTGATAGGTAAATTTTTATCCCTCACCCTCCTCCCACTCTCCCCTTTCTTGGTTTCCAATATCCTTTACATCTGTTTGTGCTCTTTGTACCCAGGATTTAGCTCCCACTTATTACTAAGAAGATGTGACATTTGTTTTTCCATTCCTGAGATATTTCATATAGGATAATGGCTTCCAGTTCCATCCAAGTTGCAGCAAAGGACAGTATTTCATCCCTTTATATGGCTGAGTAGTACTCCATGGTATATATCCCACATATTCTTAATCTGCTCATGAATTGATGGGAACTTAGGTTGATTCTATATCTTTGCAATTGTAAATTGTGCTGCCATAAACATTCATCTTTAGGGTTTTCTGTATATAAGATCATATCATCAGCAAATAGGGATAGTTTGATCTCCTCTTTCCCAATTTGGATGTCCTTTATTTCTTTCTTTTGCCTGTCTGCTCTGGCTAGGACTTCCAGTACTGTGTTGAATAGAAGTGGTGACAATGGGCACCTTGTCTTATTCCAGTTCTTAGGGGGAATGCTTTCAGCTTTTCCCCATTCAGTATGATGTTGGCTGTAGATTTGTCATATATGGCTTTTATAATTTTGAATTATGCTCTTTCTATGCATAGTTTGTTGAGGGTTTTTGTCATGAAAAGGTACTGGATATTATTGAATACTTTTTCTCCATCTCCTCAGATGATCATATGGTCTTTGTTTTTGCTTCTGTTTATGTGGTAAATCACATTTATTGATTCACATAAGTTGACCATCCTTGCATCCCTGGTACAAAAGCCACTTGATCATGGTAAATTATCTCTTTGATGTCCTGTTGAATTCAGCTTGCTAGTATTTTGTTGAGAATTTTTGCATCTATGTTCATAAGGGATATTGGTCTGTAATTTTCTTTTTTTGCTTTGTCCTTTCCTAACTTTGGTATCAAGGTAATACTGGCTTCATAGAATGAGTTAGGGAGGATTCCTCCCTTCTCAATGCTAAGGAATAATTTCTGTAGGATAAGTACCAGTTCTTCTTTGTAGGTCTGGTAGAATTTGGCTGTGAATCCATCTGGTCCAGTGCTTTTTTTTGGGGGGAGATTTTTATTACAGCTTCAATCTCATTGCTTGCTATTGGTCTCTTCAAGATTTCTATTTTTTCCTGATTTAGGCTTGGGAGGTTGTGGTGTTTCCAGGAATTTATCCATTTCTTCTAGGTTTTCTAGTTGGTATGCATAGAGGTTTTAATGGTAATCATGGTTGATATTTTGTATTTCTGTGGTATCAGTTTTTAATTTCTGATTGAGCTTATTTGAGTCCTTTCTCTTCTATTTTTGGTTAATATGACTAGTGGTCTATCAATTTTGTTTACCTTTTCAAAGAACCAACCTTTTGTTTTGTTGATCCTTGGCATTGCTTTTTGGTTTCCATTTTGTTTAGTTCTGCTCTGAGCTTTGTTATTTCTTTTCTTCTTCTGGCTTTGGGTTTGGTTTTCCCTTCTTTTTCTAGTTCCTTGAGATGTGACAAGAGGTTGTTAATTTGTGATCTGTCTTTTTGATGAAATCATTTAACTTTCTGCTTAGTACTGCTTTTGCTATATCCCAGAGATTTTGAAAGCTTGTGCCCCCTTTGTCATTCAGTTGGAAGAGTCTTTTGATTTTCATCTTAATTTCATCATTGACCCAAGGATCATTTAGCAGCAGGTTGTTTAATTTCCATGACTTTGTATGGATTTGAGAGTTTGTCTTGGAATTGATTTCTAGTTTTATTCTGCTGTAGTCTGAGAATATATATGGTATTATTTCAATTCTGAATTTTTCTGAGTTTGCTGAGACTTGTTTTGTGGGCTAAGATATGATCAGTTTTGGAAAATGTCCCAGATGCTGATAAGAAGAATATATATTTTGTAGTTTGGGGGTTGAATGTTCTGTAAATGTCTATTAGATCCGTTTGTCCCAGGGTCTCATTTAAGTCCAGTGTTTCTTTGTTGATTTTCTGCTTCAGTGATCTGTTCAGTTCTGTTAGTGGGGTGTTGAAATCCCTGGAAATTGTGATGCTACCATTTATTTCCTTGCTTAGATCTAGTAGAATTTGTTTTACTAATCTGGGAGCTCCTGTGTCAGGTGCATGTATACTTAGGATAGTTAGGTCTTCTTGCTCTCTTTATCATTATATAATGACCATTTTTGTCTTTTATTTACCATTGCTGACTTAATGTCAATTTTATCTGATATGAGAATGACTACTCCTACCACATTTGGTTTCTATTTGCAAGGAATATGTTTTCCCATCCCTTTACTTTGAGTCTGTGAGAGTCCTTGCAAGTTAAATGGGTTTTTTCAAGAGAACATATGTTTGGGTTGTAGTTTTTCGTCCATTCAGACAGTCTATGTCTTTTAATTAGAGCATTCAGATCATTCATGTTCAGTATTACTATTGATATGTGGGATACTGTTCTGTTCATCATGTTGAAGGATAACTTGTTTTGTTTTCCCTTCTGTGCTACCACTTTATATGAGCTGTGGGCTTTAACTTTTGGATGTTGTTACACTAGTGGGTGTCTACTGTTCTGTTCCATGTATAATGCACTTTTGAATATTTCCTATAGGGCAAGTCTAGTAGTGACAAATTCCCTTAGTGTTTGCTTATCTGGAAAAGTCTATTTCTCCATCATTTATGAAATTTAGTTTTGCAAGATACAAAATTTTTGACTGGCAGTTGTTCTGTTTAAAAAGACTAAAAATGGCCCTAATCCCTTCTTGCTTATAAGGTCTCTGCTGAGAAGTCTGCTGTTTGCCTGATCAACTAACCTTTGTAGGTTAATTGTTGTCTTCATCTCACAGCTTATAGAATTTTTTCCTTAATTATGACTTAGGCATAGTTGATGACTATGTGTCTTGGAGATGTCCTATTTGCTGTGAATCCTCTTGGTGTTCTATGGCCATCTTGTATCTGGATATCTTGATCTCTGGTGATACCAGTGACATTTTCCTCAATAATTCCCTTGAATAGGTTTTCCATGTTTTTTGCCTTTTCTTCTTCTCCCTCAGGGATACCTATAATTCATATGTTGGCTCATTTTACATAGTCTCATTCTTCTCTGAGTGATTATTCATTCTTCTTTATTCCTTTTTATCTTTGACTGACTGGGTTAGTTTGAAAACCTTGTCTTCAAGCTCTGGAATTTTTTCTTCTGCTTGGTCTAGCCTGTTATAGAAGCTTTCTGCTGTGTTTTGAAACTCCTAAATGACTCTTTCATTTGTTTAAGTTCTGTTATATCTTTTCTTATGTTGTCTATCTCTTTATTTACTTTTTCATTTTTTTTATTCATGTTCTGAAATATTTTTTGGGCTTTTTTGGTGTTGGTTTTGAACTTTCTCCTCAATCCCACTCATCTTATTTGCCACCATTTTCTGAATTCAATTTCTGACATTTGAGCAATTTCCTTTTTGTTGGAATCCATTGCTGTAGATCTATTGTGATCCTTTGGCAGTGTTGAACTAGCTTGTTTTTTCATGTTGCTGGAGTTCTTTTGCTGGTTTCTTCCTATCCAAAACCACCTCTTCTTTCAGCTTAGGGAAGATAGGTTTGCAGTGTGCCTATTCCCCGTTTCTGGTAACTCTACTACTTAGTGAGGACAGATCCCTAGGTAGTGCTTTTGTTTCCTACTCCAGAAAATTGATCCAGCAGGAGAGGGGTGGATACTCTGAGAGCATTTGATGTATCTCTTATGTGTTGTCCCATTCCCCTGTGGTTGTCACAGTCCAAGTTGGTGCTGGGGGATCTTCATGTACACTGCTGGGTTCATCCCCAGGCCACTGTTGGAATCTCAGGCAGGGCACTGGGTGAACACTCTCCATGGAGTTGGGCATTATGGAGATTTCTCTACCTGTGTCTTCCCAGGGTGGTGGCATGGCTGCTGAGTGAGGCTATCCTGGCAGTGGCCACAGATGTCAGGGCTGTGGGTATTTGTTTCATCCAGGTCCAGGTGCAATGGCAGCACACAGCAGGGTGTGGCTTGTGGCTAGTGAGTCCATGGCAGAGCACTGGACTGCAGGCATGGTTCCAGGTGGTGCCATGGTTGTGGGGTTTGCCAGGCAGCATGTTGGGCCATGGGAGTGTGTTCCATTGGGTGGCTGGGGCTCTCTCCCTCTGCAGGTCCTGCTGAGGTTGGTGCTTTTGGGTTTCTCAGGTGGTGTCAGTGCTTGTTTTGTTCAAATTCCCCTTTAGGGGGGTGGCACTTAGCTCCCAGTCACAGGGCACATGAGAGTATCTGCTTCCTTTGTTCCCTCCCCAGCCCATCAGAGGCAATATGGATGCAGTTGCAGTGAAGCCAATCTCTGTGCATACCAGGTGCTTTGAACTAGAGAGCTCAGAATGGCATCAGTTGCAGCCACTCAGGAATGGAAGCCAGTGGGTCCCTGCTGTGCCTGTTCTCTGGGTGCACAGTCTTCAAGCAGCTTCCTGATCAGTATGGAGGTTTGTGGTGGTGGTGGGAGATTCCTCACACCCAATGTCCTAGTGTCCATGGGGGGCACATGGGGCCCTGGGGTTTTCTCTTCTGAAACTTTCCCACATGTGGATGCCTCGCCAAGGTACCTTCTGATCTTGGCGAGTGGATCACCTCATCTTCCTCTCCTTCACTTTGAGTATCAACCATCACTTCTTTAATGATTTACAATACTTTCTCCAAGGAGGTCCATCCATAATCAACTTTCAACCTTCTTCTTGAGAGCAGCATGTGCAGGCTGTTTCTAGTCCAACATCTTGGCCAGATTCCTCCTGTTGAAATTTAACTGCCAATGTATTGGCATTGGGAAATGGAGACTTTAAGAAGTGTTTAGGTTGTTCAGGTGGATTAATGCCTCTCTCATGAGACTGGGTTGATTTTTGTGGGAGTAGATTTATTTCCTCAGAGCTGGTTGTTATAAGGGAAGTTGCCTATCGTGTTTTTCCTTTTTTTTTTTTGCATGTGTGTAGTTCCCCTTCTATTTTTCCACGATATTTTGATGCAGTACAAGGCTCTCAACAAAGCCACCAGATGTGGCTGCCCATTCTTGAACTTCTCACCCTGCACAACTGTGACCTAAATAAATTTCTATTCTTTATAAATTACCCAGACTGAGTGTTGTTATAGCAACACAAAGACTAAGACAGCCAATTTAAGAAAATAGCATGTAGATGAAGCAGGACAATGCAAAATGAGGAGAGATTATGACAAATGGTAAGAGGTCCCAACATACTTGGATTTAAATGACTAGGATTCAATTCTATCTCCTTGTGGGGAAAGGAGAGAGAGAAAAATAATTTGAATGAGATGGGTGATTCTGCTTGCCATTCCACCTAATGAATGAGTAAGAGATGGGAGATATGAACCCAAGATAATACCTGGTTTGATCTTGGTTCTTATGAGCTTCACACAGGGAGTATCTCGCTGCATGGGTGATTCAAGTGTTTAATGAGACAATGTTCATACACCATGGCCACTTAAAGCAATTGAACAACTTGATCTGGTACTCAATAAAAGAAACAACTGGGGGAACATGGGGTTACATGCCTTCTTAAAGAATATTTTTCCCAGAGTAATTTTGACTCT
>CAUYRT010054596.1:0-16728 GCA_963574885.1 Lepilemur ruficaudatus | reverse complement strand
ACAACCCAAGTGCCCGTCAATTCGTGAGTGGATCGTTTAAATTTGATATATATTTACAATGGAATATTACTCAATCTTAAGAAACGACAGTGAGCTAGCACTGCTTATGTTATCCTGGATTAAGCTTATGCCCATTATTCTAAGTGAGGTGAAAGAAGACTGGAAGAATGGGCCGCACATGTACTCACCAGCAAATTGGTATTGACTAATTAACACTATGGTGCTCAAATGGTGGGAGTGTTCACTAGGGATTTGGGGGGTGGGGGTAGACCCACATCTGAGAGATGTGGTGAGCACTGTGGAGGGGAGGGGCATGCTTGAAGTGTATTTAGGGATGGGTATTAGGGGTCTCAATAGGGGGTAGGAAATCCTCTAAAACTGATTTATGTGAATAGCTGTACAACTTGGTAAATTTACTAATAACCATTTAATTGTACACTTAAAATGGAGTAAAGACATGATATATAAATAAAAAAAAAAGAAGAAGAGGTGAGGGTTGGATTAAAATGGCAGGTACAGCTAGTACTAACTAACCTTAATTGAGTGCCTACTTTAGCCAGGCTTAATTCTAAGTGACTTATACGTGTTAACCTCAACCAACCCTATGAAATAGGTGCTATTGTTATCTCCATTTTACATATGGCGAAACTGAAGCATAGAAAGGTAAAGTTTAATAACTTGGTTAGATCACACAGCTAGTAAGTGTTAGAGCCAGAATTCAAACCTAGGCAACCTGCCTCTAGAGTTTGTCTGCTTCATCTCTGTGCTAGAAAAAAATCAGGACACATTTGGAAGATGCAGCTGACAGACCTTGATGGATTTGCTGTTGGGTGTGAGGAAGAGGACAAGGATCAAGGGAGACTCCTGGGACTTTGGCAAGAGCAATTGTGTGACATTTGTTAAAATGTGACATTTGTTAAAATGGAGAAGACTAGGCAGGAGAGCAGGAATTAAAACTTCTGCTTAGAACATAGTGAGTTCGAGATGCCACACAGAAGTAGACAGGTAGAGACATTCAGTAGGCACTGCAAGCCCTTTGATACCTGACAGTGGACAGCCCTGTATAAATGTAAGGTAGAAACAATCTGGCAATAGGCTAGAGAAATACTCTGCTGCGATCAATGCTTATCAGCCCTTTCACATATTCTCATTTAAATGCAATTCCCATTTGGGGAATCGAGTGGAATGATTTGCTAATGTAGCAGCAGCAAAACATCCGGATCTCACTTTCATTAGTAGTCAGTCAGCGAGCAAAGGTTTTTAATAAGAAGCTCCTGGAAATCTCATCACCTCATATCTCAGGCAGGAGCACTGCATACCCACAGCCCTTAACTTTCTAACAGGGCAAATTCTCCCACATAGAAAAAGCTGACTTTGATGTCACCACGCAGTGCCCCTGCCTCCACCTCTGTCTGTGGGTCACTGAACCTTGCCTGCATAACACACAAAGTTGCACAATTCCAAACCTGCTCTGACTTACAAAATACTGCCCCCTTGTCCCCGCCGCCCCTGATTTCAGTATTTGACTTTTTACTTCATCTGACCTCAGATGATTCAACCCCTTCGGGCAGGCTCAACTTTGAGATTTACTCCCCTCGTCCTGCCTGACCAAACTCGCCCTGCTCCTACCTGTGGCGAGCCTGGTGTCCGTGGGCCACTTGGTGCGACACAGTGTGCTGGGAACACTCTCTATCTTGACTACTATGGTGGTCACACAGGTGTATACACTTTCAACACTCACCAAACTATACGCATAGATAGCTCAGTTTTAAAATGCTTCAGTTTAAACATAATAGTATGCTGGGTGCTTTTCAAATTATTTTTTTTCCCTCAAGAAGCTATAATTTAAAGAATGCATGGCAATAGCTAAGTGCCAAGTAAGTAACCCCAAAATAAATGTCACAGCAGTTGGATCTGTAAAGCGAAACTTCACAGAGAAGATGATGCTGATTTAAACCTTGGGAATTCAGTAGACTGAAGAAGCAGAGAGGAGGAGGATACAGAGCAAGGGAAATGGCACAAGGCCAGGTGTAAGTATGGGAATTAAAAGAAATTCTGGGAGACAGTGAGTAGACCAGCCTGGATTTGTTCTGAGAAACAGTGAAAATTAATATTGGGAGGGATCCCATTTATTGATTGCCAAGATAAGAAGTTTAGAAACTACCGTGCGGGCCATGCAATACTGTAATGAGCTGTCAAAAGTGGTTGAGCAGTAGGAGGATATAGTCCGTGCTTTTTAAAGGAAACTGATCCCCTCCTGTATTCCACTGCAGAATCAATGGCGTATGCGACTCAGTCTGAGACATGGAATGCCTTGGACATATGCTCTTTAACAAGACCTTGGGAGCCGGGAGCCAAAGACAAATGTCCCAGCGCTGTGCGTTCAGCTTTCTGGCAGCCTTGGCCCTGTTTTTATTTCACTCCAGATCTCTTTCTGTCTTTACTCTAAGCACTAGTCCAACTGCATTTTCACATTTTCTTCTTGACTTGACTTTTCCACCTTTAAAATGTGTGGGGATCTTTGTCAAGTGCCCTTCAGGCTCGTCTGCTATTCTAACTGCCTTTCCTAAAGCGTTCCTGGTGACAGAGAAGGAATCAATCCCCTTAGTCCTTTAGTCATTGTTCTTAACTTTTTTCCTACAATAAATACTGTCTACCTCTCTTTCTTTGCAACACTTTTCTTGCTTGAATCCATTAAAGGTGTGACCCTGGTTGTCCTCTTGCTTCTGGGTGACCACCTCTGTCTCTCGCTGGGTTTTCTAATCCTCTAGCATCCTCAAAGTAAACTGTTCCTCGAAACCCTCCGTCATAACCCTCTCTTCTATGTTTTCTACCAGGCAATCTTATCCACACCTACATTTTCAATCATCTTCTTAGCACAGAAGATTTTAAAGACGGATCGTCAAATGACTATTGCTTTTTTGGCTCAGATGCCTGTCTAACAACTCAGTCTGAACATGTCCTAAAACAAGCCATTGTCTTTGCTAAGGTAGCCCTTCCTGCTGACTTACCTGTTTCCAGAAAATGGCATTATCATATTCTAAAAATTTGCTCCTGAAAACCTTGAAGTAGATTGTAAATCTTTTTTCTCTACATTTCTTTCCAACTTTTTGATTTCTTTTTTTTAAGCCAATTAACATTCTGTCCTATCTCTTACATGTTGTTTCTCACCTATGCTCTTTTTTCCCATTTTCCCTATTATCCATTAGATTAAGCCTAATCCCCTCTCACACTGACCATTTAAAATTCCCTGAGAAAGCTCACTTGAATCCACCCTATACACTGCTGCCAAAATATTCCTCTTAAGACACTGTGTTACTCTTCTACTCAAAGAAATAAAGACAAATGCCTTACTCTAGCATTCGAAGCTCTTGGTGCACTAAATCTAATCTACCTTTCCAAGTTTATATGGTACCATTCTCTTTCCAGTATCCTGTGATCCATACAAACTCAACTACTTCCTGTTTCCTGAGCATTTCCCACACTTCCCTATAGCTTGCACTCTGCCTACACTGCCTGTCAAGATTAGTCACTCTGATTGAAACCACCCATCCTGCAAGGTCCAGCTCAAATTCAAGTCTCACCAGCCACAAATGAGGGAAAAGGGCCTTTTCAAGAGAGTGTTTATCTCTACATGTACTTTTCATATTCTGTAATATCTAGTGCAATGCCTAATGCAAACTAGGTTTTTAATCAATGAATGTGGAAATGTTATTGTTGGGTAGTTAGTGAGGGATTCCGGGTGTCCCAGGGATAAAAGTGGGTATGCTGCAATTCATTTCCTGACAAATGGGCTTTCCAGACTTATGCGAGATCCACGTGCACAGTAAATAAAACTCAGGCCATGCAACTCCCAAGTGTCCAATCAAAGTGGTTCCATGATGACCTCTGAACCATGAGGGAGGTCCCAATCTGGGCACTATAAAACAAGGCACAGACCATAAGGAGGCCCTTCCTGTGCTCTCCCTTTGCTGCGACAGTGGATCTAGTTGTCATCTGTGGCATATGTATCTCACTCTGTAAACCTGTGTCTTGCTCTTGCTCTATAATCCTATCTTCTCTCCTTAATAAACCTCATTTTCATGCTTGCCTCACTTTGGCCTGTCTGGTCATTCCTCAGCCATGAACATGTTCAAGAACCAACATTTTCAGACTAAAACCTGATATTTTCTGAATGTAAAGATACCTTCTTTTACATCTCTAATGGAGTTCTAGCATTTCTTTTTATAGAATTTTTTTTTACCTTTTAAAAACTATGTTTAATTCATGAATACATTTTCATCACAAAAAGGAAATCAAATATTTGATGAAAGCTAAAGGCTCTCAACCATCTCCATTCTAGTTCTCCACAGAGTGGGTCACTGTAAGCTGAGTCATGTATGTCTTTCTAGACCTATCTCTGAGCATTTGTATCCCTATACAAAGAATTAGTTACATTCATAAGTGATGAGTCAATATATTTAGAAATAAGAATGCTGAATTCTAAATGTAAAACCAATTCACACATGGGTATAAAATAGTCATAAGCAGTGTGATTTCAATCATTTTAAGTATATGGACATACTTAATAAGAATGTTGCATTTATTAAGCATTTATTCTACCAGGCACTCTTCTAACTGCTTCAGTAAAGTTATTCAATTCTCACAACCATGAGGTAGCTGCTGTTATTACCCAGAGGAATTGTAACAGAGGTGAGGGATTGTAGCCCCACCAAAGTTTGGTAATGAAACTAGGGTCACACTTCCAGCTACTAAGTAGAAAGGCTGGGGTTCTGACCTAGGAAGTCTGGCTTCAGAGCTTGTATCCTTAGCACTCCATCCACTGCGACAGGAAACCGTGAACAGTGACCGTTTCTGCTGTATCCTCATGGCTTCTCCTCCATTGCGGTGGTACTTGCTCCTGTCTGGGCTCGTACCTCCCTAGCTGCTCACACATTGCTGATGACTGTCTGGTCGCATCACTTATCTGACTCTTCAGATAACTTGAGAGGGAGAGGAGACTGAAATTAAATAGCTACTTGGTTGTATTCATCTTTCCCAATAGGGTTAGCTCTGACTAGCCTTGAAAAAACAATCCTGTGAGCTCCATGATGCCCACCATCATGTCCGCCATGGCTGGCACATAGTAAGCCGGCCACAAATGTGTGTTGGAATGAATTGATTCAGTCTGGTCCCTATTCTAACAATTAAGGGATAGTTGTGGAAGCCATGGAGGAATAAGGGACTGAAGAGAAAGAACTACATTGGCTTTTTTTTTTCTTAATTTTATCAAATGCATGCATATGTTAGAAAGATGAAATAGAAATAGGGTTTATCAGGAAAGCAGCATCCTCTCTTCACTGCCAGTTCCTATGCTAGGGGCCATCACTTGAAAGTTTTTCTGTTTTTAGTACTTCTGGTGGTTAGCTCCACATCTTTAAATAGTGTCTATATCATTGCTTCTTTAATCAACTTTAGACATTATCATTATCATCCCACTAAGACAAATGAGGATGTATGAGTCTCTTCTTTAAAATAGGAATCTGTGGTAGGTCTGGGTGGTGATGGTAACCCTGCTTCTTACGTAAGGATTGCTAGAGCTCCCTGTGTGTAGCTCTGCTAAGGCAGTCACCTCACTAACCAATCAACGACTGTCTCACCCGTTCCCTCATGACAGGCTGAGCAACTTCGGGACAATAGTCATCTCCTTAAATTTGTGTCCCTGAGACCCATCAGTGACTTCTATGTAGCAAGTAGGTCATCACATCAATTTATTGAGTGGATCAGTGAATGACTTCTGTTGAGAAAGTTACCGAAAAGCTGATGAGTTATGAGGAAGGGGAGATCTTAATGACTGATCATCCAAGAAGCAAGTGAATAACTGGTTTCAAGGTTGACTGACCAAATCTTCCTGTCACCCTAAACAGCCAAAACTTGATATTGCCAAACCTCATCTGCACCATGCATGGATAGCTTGCATCCCTGGCGAGGGGAAATGGCCTTAGGTTTTAAATAATTAATATTATAAGTTATTTAAATGTGAGAGATAACATTACTGTCTAGAAGAAATTTTGAGTAATATAAAATTACAGGTAGGGCATTATTTTACTAATTATTTAAATTAATCTTTTCAAAGAGGAGTTGGAAACTTATTCCACTTTTAATAAATAACTTAAAATACTAATTTTAGACAAATGTAATGTTATCATATTCCATAGTCTAGAATCAGAACCTAAAAATTAAACACCTAGGGCCACCGTTATTTATTTGCCAAAATAAATGTAAGTTCCTCTCTACATTTGACTTTCTCCTTATTTCCTAGCTCAGTAGATGGCATCTCCATAGTCTAAGTAATTGAAACCAAAATTTATGTTTTCTTGACTTGTCCCTTGTCTCCTACATATGCTCTGTGACCAGGTCCTAGCAGTTCTCTTAAATATTTTCCTAATATCCCTTGCATATGTCTCCTCTCACCACTCCCACTGTATCTCCCTCCATTCAGGCAGGCCCTCATCAGTTTTTTTTCCAGAATGTTTCCAAGAGACTCCTGCTTCAGTCTTTGCCCACCTACTTGGCCATCCCTCGGCCACATGTACCAGAACATTATTGCAAAAACACAAATCTTATGACACTTCTTCAAGACACCCAGGTTGGACAATAAATTACATAAAGTTACCCTACTTAAAAAAAAGTCCTCTTCAGACCACTGTCATAGCTCCTACAGCCAGATAGAGGATCAAGAGGTAGACTGTTCTATTAGTCAGGGAGGGTAGCTGTATCACGTCTCTCTGTTGACCTGGGGTTCCTGATGCATCCCAATAGTCAAGAGATACAGAGTACAGGATTAAAGGAGAAGATTGATAAGAGATAGGCAACTGTAAAGTTGATGTTCAGGATCAAACTCCAGTCATCGGGGGTAGATGGAGGGCTAGCCAAGGCAAGGCCAATGAGGCACAAGTAGGTGAATATGAACGACACAGGGACTGAGAGCCCCCAGCACCTAAGCCTATGCCTGAGCTGCCAGCTACTCAGGCTGTTCTCAGCAAGACTCAGTTCCAGGCCTCCCCCTCACAGTGGAGTTGGTGCTCTTAGTACACTGCCTGCCCCCAGTTAACTGATTCTGGAACAAGAGTAAGCCTCTGGGGAGCAAGAAACAGCATAGCCAGAGCTTGCTTCTAATTCTAGGAAATTGAGGTCTGTTAAGTCAAATTGAAATATAAACTGTTAACTTTACTATCATAGAAAGAAATCATTTACATTGCACTAAAATAGATCGATGTATAATAATTCCAGGAAAGTTAAACTGTCGCTTCCAAGATTCATTAAAAGTCAAAATGCTATTTCAGTGAAGTCTTGCTCAGAGAAATGAACATAATTGTTTTATTCTTTGTAAACTGTGATTTTTATCAATGATGTGAACAGGTCCTTTTTAAAAATGTTACAACTGGGGGAGAAAAGTCAATACTAGACTTTGATTCTTTAAAGCCACTATGTAACTCTATGAGTTTTATGTGATTTAGTCAATCAAATGTAACTTAAACATTTTTGTTTGTTTGTTTTGAATTAGGTCTTTGTTCTTTTGTTTCATTTTGTTTTGTTTTGTTTTGAGACAGAGTCTCTCTCTGTTACCACCAGTAGAGTGGAGTTGTGTCATCATAGCTCACAGCAAGCTCAAACTCCTGGGCTCAAGCAATCCTCCTGCCTCAGCCTCCCAAGTATCTGGGACTACAAGTACACGCCACAATGCCCCACTAATTTTTCAGTTCTCAGTAGAGACAGGGGCTCGCTCTTGCCCAGGCTAGTCTCAAACTCCTGAGCTCAAGCAGTCCTCCTGCCTCTGTCTCCCAAAGTGCTAGGATTACAGGTGTGAGCCACCATGTCCAGCTCTGAAATTACTTTTAAAGAATTAAACCCTCTATTGTCAGTGTTTAGTCTTAACTCAGCTACCAGAGGTGGTAAAAGACAGTAGTATTTGGAAGTCCTTACACATAATCATGGCACATGACGGGAGGGCACTGGCATGCAGAGATATATTTTACTTTCCATGACCCAGTTGACTTTGATACAGTGCTCCAACATCACACTGGATTAAAAAGTCAGTATTATAGGTTCTATTATATAAGGCTACTGGATAGGAGTAGGGAGGCCAGATCTCTTAAAACAACTAGGAATTATCATTGACCTTTGACCAACACGAATTTGAAATGTGTGGGTTCACTTATTTTTCCGATACATACAGTCAGTCCTCCACATCTCTGGGTTCTGCCACTGCAACCAAAGACAGATGGAAAATACAGTATCGGGGGATGTGAAACCCACATATAGTGAGGGCCAGCTGCTACAGGGCTTTCATATGCATGGATTTCGTTATGAAGGTGAGGGAGGGTCCAATCCACTGAGGACACTGAGGGACGACTGTATTCTAGATCAAAATCATTTCTAATGATTGCTGAGGAGGAAGAAAGGAAAGAAATTTTATTATAGAATGAGAAGTCTTCTTCCTTCAAAACAGCTTATTAAATAGAACTTGTTTTACTGTACAGATATTGAAAACCATACTTTAGAAAGACTTTATCTCTTAATGATCAGTTTCATTTTTACTTTCTATGGCTTATTGAGTTATTTAAAAATATATGAAATTTAAATATGTACCCTTCTTAGTTTCTCCTACATGTGAAAACTAGTACATTGTCAAGGCTTAACCATTGTACAAGAAATTTAGTAATATTAAAAGGACTATCAAAGCCAGGTGACAGTTAAGCATAGTACATAGTAATCTTTTTCTAATTTTTGCCTTCACATTGTATTTAATAATAGCTATATTACCAAATTTTGTATTGGTATGGTAGTCATACTTCTAGGTCATAGGAACATATGAGCTTATGGAGTTGTATCCAAAATACCACCATGTTGATCCCGTTATCAGAGAATTTGGCTGATAGAATAAAGTAAGCCACGGTTGCATTGACAATACTGAAGAACCGCAATGAATGCACATGAAGTATCTTTGTATTCTATTTTTTATTTTCTGAAATCTTCCATTTATCTGGAATTCTATTTTTTACTAGAATTATTTTTTCTTTTTCTTTTTTCCTTTTTTTTTGAGACAGGGTCTGCTCTATCACCTGGGCTTGAGTACAGTGGCATCATCACAGCTCACTGCAACCCCAAACTCTTGGGCTCCAACAATTCTCCTGCCTTAGCTTCCTGAGTAGCTAGGACTACAGGCACCCACTACAACTCCTGGCTGATTTTTCTATTTTCTGTAGAGATGTGCTCTTGCTCTTGCTCAGGCTGGTCTTGGACTCCTTGCCTCAAGTGATCCTCCCTCCTCGGTCTCCCAAAGTGCTAAGATTATAGGCATGAGCCACCACGCCCAGCCCACTAGAAAGTTTAAATGGCTAGGATTTCTCCTTTACCATTTTTATTTGTTTTCTATGGCTGCTATAATAAATTACTATAAATTTAGTGGCTTAACACAATCTATTCTCTCATAGTTATGTAGGTCAGAAGTACAAAATTGTATTTTATGGGGCTAAATTCAAGGTGACAGCAGGACTGGTTCCTTCGAAAGGCTCTGGGGAGAATCTGTCTCCTGCTGTCTCCTGCTTTCTCCTGCTTCTAGAGACTGCCTGCCTTCTGTGGCTCATGACACCTTGCTTGCTTCCCTCGAACCTCCTGCTGCCACGGTCACACATCCTTCCACTGACTCTGATCCTTCTTTCTCCCTCTTATATGATTGCATTGGGCCCACCCAGACACTCCAGGTTAATCTCCCCGTCTCAAGATCCATAACTTAATCACGTGTGCAAAGTCCCTTTGCCTTGAAAACATCATATGCAGAGGTTTTAAGGATTAGAATGTGGACATCTTTTGGGAAGGAGGGCATTATTCAACTTATCATGCCCTTATTACTTGACTATTTTTATCCCATTGCATTATATTTTGTACCATAAGATGTTATAAAAGAAGTTTGGGTTTGTTTTCAAATCACGCACTCTATGTAGTAGACATTGCTTTTTTTTCACTCCACCGATGGATAAGGCTTATGGGAGGCAGGGCTCAAATTTTTGCTACGGAAGTTCAAAGAGCCAAATCCTTGCTCTCACTGTGTCCTGGCATTTAGGTTGTGGCCCTGTGGCTTCGGCTCAGCCCACGTGGGCTCCAGCTCACATTCCTTACCATGGGCAGTGGCAGGGAGGGTCCAGGGGCAGGGTATCCATCCAGCCCCTTGGCTGAATTTCCTGCTGCCTAACCTCCCTGGGTTCCTGCCATTTATTTTTGAACCTGGGCTTCCAGTCTTCCCTTCTGAGAGCTACTCATTATCTTTCAAATGAATTTCTTTTGTGTTTGAGTTAGTCAGAGTCAGTTTCTGTTGCTTTCACAAACAGCCTTCATTGACACAGAGTTCTTTTTTTTAATGATTTTTTAAATGATTGGCTGTAACCTGGGAGTCCCATCATAATTACGTATCATTAGTTGAGTATAAAAAACAAATCCCACTAAGAGAGAAAGCAGTTTTTAATCTAGGCTCTTGTACAGCTATAGCCTGTACCACAGTGATGGTCAGGAGATACTGCCTTTTGATCACCAAGAAATGATTTATGTCTTGTTGGGTATTCAGATGATTTTTCTGATTGACAGTACCAAATTATACACTGAACTCTCAAACAACCAAAATATCTGATGAACTAGAATTTTGTAGCTTTTAACCCCAAGATCAATAGAAATGTATTTAATAGTTCTGTCATATTTGCCACAAGTTGATTTTCCTAATTCAAAAAGCTTGGGCGCTGGGGCAAATTTTGAGGAAACAACACATTCAAAATATGTTCATTATTGAAAGAACCGAGTGTTTGTGTTCAGCCTCCTCAGTGAGTAATATTTATCCATAACACTGATTGAACGCCTGCCATGCGCCAGCCCCCGGATGAGGTGCTGGGTACAGAGATGAATAAGACTCCTGGCTCCCCGTACAATGCCTGGCAGTGGCAAGGGGCACTCAGTGAATGCTTTTTGAATTAATGACATAATCCCTGCCTCTAAGGAGCTCTATCCTGTGGGAAAGACAGACACCTAATTGGGGCATATCATGTGCCCGAAATAGTGAGTTTGAGACAGAGCGAGTGTGGAGAGGAACTGCTGGCATGTTTCAGATACCTTCGTGAGCTCTTAACACGGTGTTGAGGTCATGCTGTCCTGTCTAACGACACCTCCCTGCTCTGTCAGAATTGTTATTCAGGCCTCTCCTTCCAGACCCTCGTAGTTAAGCATGTGACACTGTGTTTGAACTTCTATTAATAGGCCTAGTCAGCTCTTCAGCAGATTGCATCTTAACATCAAACAGCCAGAATCCCCAACAATGCCTTCTTGGCGCAAAGCCAATCCGCAAGCATCAAAGCCATATTCCTTGCAAATCGGCTCCACGTGATGATAAATAATGGCACTGGGATTCCAAACCAATTATCCCACGGTGAAAGGCATATTCGTCAAGGGCACACTGTGCCTTATTTAAAAACAGTAACGGTGCTGACGCTGGCCCTGAGATGTCACAATGGACACAGCAAACTGATGAGAGGAATAACCGGTAAAGGGTGTATAATGCATGGCCCCCATGTTACACCAACCTGAAAAAGTTCAAAAAAATGTGTGTTTAGGCACAATTTGTAAGTTTCTGGTTTGAGCCCCTACCGGCTCAACCACTGGCACCCCATCTTGTCTGTATAATGGGGCAGAAGCACGTGCTTTTAAGTTTAGATCTCAACACCTGCGTTATCTCTGTGATCTTAGGCAAATCATTCTCAAAGCCTCAATCTCCGCATCTGTAAAATGAGGGATATTAAGCTCTGCCTTTTAACTGCACGCTGCAGGCCAATGAATGGAAAGTCGGCTTTACTGTTAACTAGAACTAGTACACCAGGCACCAGACTCAACACTTTACAAACATCATTTCAGTCCTCATTCCAACACTAGAAGGTAGGTATTTTTACCCTATATAATAAATGAGTAAAGTGAGACTCAGATTAATTACCCAATACCCCAGGTACTGAGAGAGAGAGGAGATTCAAACTCAGGCCTGCTGACTTCTATAGCCAGGCTCTTACCCACACATGTTGCTTCTCTCTGATGGCATCAGGGTCCTCTTTGCCACCTTCCTTCTCTCTATTGCTCCATGACTCCCACAGCCTCCCTACTGACCTGGCCAGGACAGGACAGTCATCACTGTGTTCACCTGGTTCACTGGACAATTTGCCTCATGGGCCAAATGCCCGTGGTAGATATGCAACATTGGACCCTCACTGGGCTGGCTCAGTTTGAAACAAAATTTTATATTAGACTCAAGCAACACAATACTCCTCAATCATCGGCAACCAAGATGTTCATTAAAGCATATTGGTAAAAATACTGGCTTTACAGGGTTTGGAAACTTGTATTTAAGTCCCACCCAAATCAGGGATCATGAGTTGTGTAAATTTAATCAGCCTCTTAATCTCTCTGAGCCTATTGTAGTCTGAGTTAATGTATATGGCTGGTTATTCTCTGGTTTTCCCCCAGATGATTTATTCTCTCTCTCTCACACATACACACTTCTCTGTTAGCACTTCCTTGCCATCTGGCTTCTGCTTGACTTTAGCAGCAGATCAGAGGGTGGGAAGAGAGATGGAGCAAGATAATTCTTCCCTCTCTCACTGCTTCTGCACCACATACTGGGCAGCAGCTGGGAGGCCCTGCTTCCTGGGCCCTAGCCTTTCATGGCACTCTAGGCAACATTGTTTCCACCCCTCATCCCTTAGGTTCTAGGGGAAGTCTTGGCTTCCTGCTCCACTCTGGTGCCTCAACATCCTCTGTTTGCTCTTTAACCTGCTCACACGCTCTGTAAGTAACCCTTTCATTAAAGTCTCTTCATCGAATCCTCTGAGTAAATTCTGTTTCTTGCTTGGAAACTGTTATAGTACATGGAAATGTTTGAAAACTACAGAGCACTATCTATAAAAATATAGGTCATCAAATTATTATTATATGACCATACTTTTACCATCAATACTATATTCTGAGGTTTGCAAAACTTTCCTGGTTATGTCTAATTATTGTGCTAGCCCAGAAATAAAAAAAAAATCAGAAGCCCATAACCAAGGTTATGTTGAATAAGGTGCATCTGTGTCTAGTTTGCTTCATCTTTAGGAAATAGTCATAGAGTTGAATAGTTACCAGAATGGAAGGATTTCCAATCGTAATTAAACTCTCCACCCTCAAGAAACAGGTGCCTAAATGTAGAATAACTAGATATTGTTTTTGTATACATCTACATAGAGGTATGTGTGTGTGTGTGTATCTGTCTGTACATACATATACATATATGGCATGTTTTAGTGAAAAGACTCTGACAATTGCTCCCATACACAGCTATTACAGTGACTCATTTTATTTCTGCTATAAGTGTCTCAATTTGGAGGTAGAAATTTATATTCAGTTTAAGGTTTATTTGAACATCAGTAGTTTTTCATAAAAATGTCCCTGGCTATTTATAATTTCTTTTTGAACATGATTTTTTATAAGAATAACCTTTTTCAATGCATTAAAAAATTATGATTATTACTAACATATTTAAACTGTAATTTTGCACCCTGAGGAGTCAACTTTTGGATGACTCCTAAGGAAAAACAAAATGAACTCTCATTTTTGCTGTTTTTGACTTATATACTGTATTTTTAAAGGTCTAATAATTGTTTAAATTACATACTCCAATCTATTTAGAGGAGTAGATATATTAGGATTCTTTGGTTGTAAGCAACAGAAACATTTCAGGCGTATTTATGTAAAAGGGAATTTTGCTGGAAGAATATATGAGGTAGCTCAGTTAAACTTGGGGATCTAGTTGGCAGGAACTAATGGATGATCACTTCAGGATTCTTCTATTAGAAAGTCTTGGCTGCAAATATTTTCTGACCTTGAGTCACCCTGCTCAAGATTCAAATCTCAGGCGAATCAGCCTGGCTGGCTCAAGTCCCAGGCATACAGCTTGGCCGAGGGAGTTGGGTCACTTGATTGGCAGTTTTGGCATGTGATGGAAAGAGGTGCTTTGCCAAAGGAAAAGGAGGGTGCTAGGACCAAGAGAAGCGGGGAGAGCTTCTGGGCTGCGAAAAAGAGCAAATTATCTTTGGAACATTTTATGACATATTATTAAGATATTGGATATAGTATGTTTTCTTATTTAAAATAATTTCTACAGTTTGGACATTGGGACATTAAAAATATTACATGAAACTAAGATTGCCAGGTCGTTCTGAGAAATGCTTGTAGATACCATAGTTTCTTCACCTGGATGGCCCTGCGGAGTGTGCAGTTGGGAAACACTTTCCCTGACACCTTCCACCACGGCTCAGTTACCACATCTGAGATAAGGAGGAGTAATGGGGACACAGCTACCAGCAAGTTTTCCTTGTCACAGTGAAAACAAAATAGTATTGGCAGCAGCAAAGGCTTTTATCCTATCTCCACCCCTCCACTTAAAAACAACGGTTTGGATTTCAGGAGCCTCACAGTCGACAAAACAAACATGACACAGTCTTCAAAAAGTAGTTATTAACTTTAGGGTAAACATGCTGTGCAGATGACACATGATCTTTCAGGTCTGCTTCTGTGACATGAAATTCTTAGATGAATATAAAATATTCGCTCATGAGGGCAGGGATTGTGTCTACATTGCTTGCTGCCATATCTTCTGTATTTAAGTGGCACTTAATGCAGATTTGTGGAACAAATGAATCGACAACTTTATGAATATACCTACTATTTTAAAAGAGATTTTATATGAATGAACTTTTTTTGCAGAAAACTTCATTAAAAAGTGAGCAGTTTTTGTTTTCAAAGTATGCAAAATTTTTGAAACTTTTAGAAGAAAAGAGAATACCTTTTAGCCATTTTCTCCTATATTGGATTTAGATTTATTAGTTTTAATTATTTCCAACATAGTATATAATTTACCTGCTTTTTATGTTCATTGTCTATCTTCCCCTGTTAAAAAAGAGATTGCAGAAGAATAGAGATCTTTGCTTGTTTTATTTACTGCTCAGTAAATGTTTTGAATGGGTTAATACTACATAATTTAATTATTATTATGTTGATGGTTAATTGGATGTCTCCCCTACTAGAATATAATTGCCACAAGGACAGGGATCTTTGTTTTGTTCACTGATATATCCCAAGTACCTTGAACTGGGGCTGGTACGTTTCTGGTTTTAAATAAGTATTTGATGAATGAATAAAAGAAATATTTTAATATAAGTCAATCCATCTCTGTCCCTAAATTATAGAAATATAATTATAAGTTATTTAGAATGTTGCCAAATTTAAGCTTTAGCATAATATTTCCTTATTAAAGATAGCTTTTAAAAAGAATATATACTACAGGACCATATTCTTAGCTATTTGCAGAGTTCCCAGCAGAGTTGAGCCCCATGAAACCGATTTCATTCCAAGAATAATTCCAGAGTAGGTTCTGGCTGAGCCTCTACCTTCTCAAGTTTATAGTTCAAAAAGTTATTTACAGTATTTAATAAAACTTCAAAGGTTTTCTTTAAAACTTCATCTTTATATAATACCTACTTAGGGTTAATCCTTATTAAAAATAAGAGCCAATGGTGCTTATGTTCCAAAGATCAGTTAACTTCTTGAGGATTAGCTACAGAAAATACAAAAAGTATTAGAAAGTAACATACAACCAGAACAACAACAAAAAAAATCATTCTCCACAACCAGTTTCCTTTTCTGTCTCCATAGGTAAAAAAATACCACCTGAGTAGCAGCTGGCATACAAGCTGCTCCTTGTATAATTAACAAAGGGGTGGGCTTTTCATGAATTTTTTCTCCTAAGGGGCCTGAAAGTTCTAATGATAGCATTATAATGAGAATAATTTTCTTCTCTGCAGAATACCAAGTACATTAGCTTTTTTGTTGTTATAGCTGTAGTTATTTTATAAGAAAACCAGAGTAAAATATCTTTTCATGCTACCTAATTAATAATCAAACAGACAAAATGACTCTTTACATATGAATTCTATTCTTGTGAAGGAATTCCAGTATTGAAAAGACTCCACATCTAACTTTGAACATCCTTATATTGTTCAAATGCAGATGTGAACGTGGAGGCTTCAGTCCCTCACTTCTTCAATAGCAACATTGATTCCTCATCATGAGTCAGGCGCTGTGCCAGGGAGACCACAGTGAACAGGTTGACAATGTCCCTGGTCTCATACAGCTTGTAATCCAGTGGGGACCCCTTTATGCAAAATAACCACACAAATAAACTCACTTTGATTTAATATGTGCTACAAAAGAGAACACAGGAGAAATGCAGCATGTGATGCTGGACTTGAGCCACTGAAGAGGGTCACGAACGGCTTCCCTGAGCAGTGATGTCTAAGCTGACATCTAAAGGATAAAAAAGGAGTTGGCCTGGCGTGGGGAGAAGGGTGGGGGTGGGAGAAGGGTTGGCAGGAATATTCCTTGCGACAAAACAGCATGTGTGGCTCACGCCTATGATCTTAGCACTCTGTGAGGATCACTTGGGTGCAGGAATTTGAGACCAGCCTGAACAAGAGCGAGATCTCATCTTTCTAAAAATTGAAAAATTAGCCAGGCATAGTGCCATGCGGCACTGTAGTCAGCTACTCAGGAGGCTGAGGCAGGAGGATAGCTTGTGCTCAGGATTTTGAGGTTGCTGTGAGCTATGATGACACCACTGCACTC
>CAUYRT010054593.1:0-21652 GCA_963574885.1 Lepilemur ruficaudatus | reverse complement strand
GTGCCTTATTTGGTCCCGGCTGCTACACAAAACACCAAACACCCGGTAGCTTATAAACGATAGAAACCTGCCACTCACAGTTCAGAGGCTGGGATGTCCAAGGTCAAGGCACCAGCAGATTTGGCCATTTCCTGGTTCACGGATGACTCCTCGCTGTGTCCTCGTGTGGTGGAAGGGCTGAGGGGTCTGTCCCAGGCCTCTTTTATGAGGGGCCCTGGACCCATTGGTGAGGGCTCTGCCCTCATGACCTAATCACCTCCCAAAAGCCCCACCTGCTACGACCATCATCTGTGGAGTTAGGATTTCACCGCATGAACTTTGGGGGAACACACATTTTCAGAGCACAGCAAGGTGTCTGCTGGGCAGTGGTCTCATTTCCAGGCTCAGCAGGGTAGGGGCTGCTTCCGAGCGCACACAGCTGTTGGCAGAATTCAGTTCCCCGTGGCTGCAAGACCGAAGCCTCGGTCTCCTTCTGGATGTCAGCAGGAGGCCGCCCTCGGTTCCTTGCCACACGGGCCTCCCCACAACGCCACACACTTCATCAAAGCCCACAAGGAAGAAAGTCCCCTTGCAAAGATTGAGGTCACAGTCCCATGTCACGTAACCACGGCAGCAAATTCCGTCACAGTCGCTGTGTTCTGTCGGTTAGAAGCACGTCATGCACCTTGCCCACTCTCAGGGACAGGGGATCTCCCAGGGGCATGAACACCAGCAGGTGGGGGTCTTGGAGACCACCTTCAGTGTGCCCACCACATCCGTCAACAGGAAGATGCAGAAACGCAGCAGGGCACACTCGCACGGCGGAACACCCCGCAGCAGTGTGAAGGAACAGCCTCGATCTCACACAACTTGGATGAATCTCCAGACAGATGATGCGGGTGCAAAATGAAACTGCAAATAAGAACTCAGTTTCCCCAAATGAGATGGACTCCCTGTCACTGTCAGAGATGCCCAAATTAAGACGACAAGAACCCAGAAGCCGTGGCGAATGAGAGAAGGGCGGGCACGTGCCCTTTGCTCCCCGATAAAGCAGCTCCAAGCAAACACCCTGTGCACACCTCTGAGCTGGGATGGTTCCCGTAGCCGGAGCTGGGAACCACTGCTGGAAAATTCCTTCCACCAGCCTCCCGAAAGGGGCATCCAACAGAGACCTCTGGTTTTCGGCTTAGAAACCATCCAGCTGGGACTCAGTTATTTTTAACCAACCAGGATTGAACAAATTTAAATACTTCATGTGTATATATAGACATGGGGAGATGATTCTGGATTATCTGGAGCAGGGAAGGGGGACAATATAATTACGAGGGTCCTTACAGGAGGGCGGGCGGTGGGGGTCAGAGGAGGAGGCGCAGTGAGGGGAGCAGAGTGACTTTGAAGATGGGGAAGGGGCCAGGAGCCAAGAAACACAGTGGCTGCCAGAGGCTGGAAAAGGAAGGTGAACGGATTCTGCCCTGGAGCCTCCGGAAGGAAGACAGCCCCGCTGCTCCTGGGTTTAGACCCGTGAGACTGAGTCTGGATGTCCGACTCCAGCAGCCGTGGGAAACTAACACAATTATTACCATTATTATCTTTAGTGTCTCTTCCTTCCCTTCCTTTTCTGTCTGCTTTCAAGATACAATGTCTTGAGCTTAAATCAATCTCTCCCTGTTTCCTGCTAGGCAGGGCTGGCAGGGAGGTGAGGGGTCTTGAAGTGTAGATTTCAGCCCCACTCCAGACCGCTTCTAAATCTTAGGAGATTTAGGAGGTGGGTTTGGGGTGCAAAAGTCTCCATTAAAAAATATACAGCATCCTGGAAGATTCTTACACATGAAGTTTAAGAACCACTAGTTTAGATGCAAAACGTACTCCATATTTAAGTTTTACTTATCCTTACTAAATATCTGCAGCAAAATCCACAAGGTCCAGCAGAGGGGGATGTTACTGCATGAAAGTTAAAAAAAAAAAAAAAAAAACTTTGGCAGGAAAGCGGGATTTGACAAGCCCCCATGTTCCAGAGCAGGGAAATGAAGCTGCTTCCTCTGAGAAGGTGTCTGCCCAGGAAAGGGCTTCTCCACCACCCGCCCTCCTAGAGAGCTCAGGTGAGAAGCGAGGCACTTTGCAGAACGAATGCCTTGTTCATGTGTTTGTGTTCCAAGAATTTGGAAAAGTGTCAAAGTGCAAGACTATTAGTAAGATTTTTGTCTTTAAGGGGGTCTGGGGGATATTAATTCGATACCTATTGTGTGCCAAGTGTGCTGTGTTCTAAGTCTATTCACTTTTATTGTCGTGCTTGGCACTCTTGTGAGGAAGCCATGAATGAGACTGTTTCTTAATCCCCATATGAAATGAGAAAGTGTTGCAAATAGCATTTACTCTTGGACTTAACTTGCTCTCACGTTTCTGCATCTTTACAGACGCGTCTTGGTCCCTGGATGAAGGACCGAATAGATGATAATTTTAACTACAAGAGGGAAAGAAACTGACATTTCTTTAGCGGCCTCCTTGTGCAAGCAGCTCGTATATTATAGCCTCTAATCCTCAACCTTCCTGCAAAGTCTGGATTAGTGTCTCCGTTCTGAAGAGAAGGCAACTCAGGATCAGAGGAGCTAGGAAACCTGCCCAGACTGTACAGGGAGTAAGAGCCTGACTCCAGACCAGCACCTGGGGCTCGCTGACTCCGTAAAAAGCAAAAGAAGCAATCGTCCCTACCCCTCTTACCTCAACAAGAGGTTTATTACTTTCAGCCAAAAGGATGGGAATGTGACAAAAGAAATACCCCAGGCATTAGCTGAAGGTGAGGTCCAGGTGCCCCTCAAGGCACAGCCCAGGAGCTGAGCTCATGATGACTGTCCTGCTTGGCACCTGGCACCCCCAACCTGACCCTGGAGATCACAGTGACTTTCTTCCTTGGGTCGGTTTTCTAGTTTCTGCCCCAGATCTTTGTGGCAGGCAGTACAAGGGCCCCTAAGGATGTCTGTGTCCTATTCCCCAGGGTCTGCCAATGTGCTGCCTGGTGGGGAAGGGGACTTTGCAGCCATGATTGAGTTAAGGACCTTGAGCCGGGAGGGGATCCTGGATCATCTGGGTGGGGCCAGCGTCAGCACAGGGTCCTTATAGGGGCAGGCAGGAGTCGGAGAAGGAGATGGGAAGATGCAAGAAGAAGTTGGAGTGAAGCACGCTCGTGAGTCCAGAAGCTGGAAAAGGCAAGGAAGCGGGTGGCGGACAAGCCCTTTCCTGGGCAGACACCTTCTCAGAGGAAGCAGCTTCATTTCCCTGCTCTGGAACATGGGGGCTTGTCAAATCCCACTTTTCTGCCAAAGGCTTTTTTAAAAAAACTTTCATGCAGTAACATCCCCCTCTGCTGGACCTTGTGGATTTTGCTACAAATATTTAGTAAGGACAAGTAAAAATTAAATATGGAATACGTTTTGCATCTAAATTGGTGGTTCTTAAACTTCATGTGTAAGAATCTTCCGGGATGCTGTTTTTTTTTCCTTAATGGAGACTTTTGTACCCCAAACCCATCTCCTAAATCTCCTAAGATTTAGAAGCGGTCTGGAGTGGGACTGAAATCTACACTTAAAGACCCCTCACCTCCCTGCCAGCCCTGCCCGTTCAGTGAGTCGGATGCTCGTGGACGTCCCAGGAGAACCCCACTGAATTCTAAATGAAGGGAGGTGGGTAGTGGAGAAACGAGGCCCAGGCACCCAAGTCCCCCTCTGAGAAGGTCTAGCAGATTCTTCCTGGAGCCTCCAGAAGGAGCCAGCCTTGCTGATCCCTTGATTTTAGCCCAGTGAGACCCATCGTTTTGGACTTCTGATCTCCAGAACTGTAACTTTGTGTTGTTTTAAGCCACAAAGGTTACGACAGTGTGTTACAGAAGCAACAGAAAACTGATATAGTCTCCAGGAATTTTTGCTTCTACCATACCCATCAGTAAAAAAATTTCTATTGTACCAACAAATGATGTATATTATAAAGCAAATGCAAACAGCAATTGAAAAGGATACACTAATGTTTCAAAATGCATTTTTGTACGTCTTAATGTATTAACAGTACAAAATCCTTTTGGTTATCATGAAAATTAGGGGTATTATAGTATTAATAATATTTTTCATCACAGTGAAGAATTCGTTAAGAATCTGCTTATGCATGAAGAAAAATATGCTTTATTATATTTTAAATTCTTTAACACTTTTTGATACTGCAATTTAAGGACCTGATTCTAAGGTTCAGTAGATTGTAATACATGGTTTGAAAGGCTATCATAACTGAAAAACACGTCACACAAAGGGTTGTGGCTCTGCGTGGATGAAGCTAATGGTGTTTATTTTTCAATCCCAACTGCCAATTTTGCAAAGGTTTTTGTTGACATCTGGCTAGTCAGTTTCCATGTTTCCCGATGTTGATGTTGTTCTTGCAGACTAATTGGAAGGCACTTCCTCTTGATATTTTTAACAAGTGGTCTCAAAACCCACTGAAACTTTTTACTTGGAAGATTTTGTAAATAGTTAGAATGGTTTGTTTCTAAGATTTTAAGCATGCAGCTATGAGCATTTTTATAGATGACAGATTTAAATGTGGGGTTTTTTTTTGGGGGGGGGAGGTAATATAATAATGAAAAACTTTCCAAAAATGCTCTCTCCATAGCAGGAGTTTTCTTAGAAAAGCAATCACTTTCTCATTTGTATTAAAAGTGGAATCTTCATGGGACAGATTGATACGTTTATTCTTTTGAAATTACAGTATCTGCTGGGTTATATATTCCTCAGAGCTACTTATCATTATAGAAAGTGTCAGAAAATTTGAAACACTTGTCATTTTGTTTTTTTTAAAAAAGTGTAAAACTTCAAGTCCAACAACTCTTCCATGGCCTTTGCCAGGAGGTACCCAACATGTCTGTGCAGTTTCTTCCCTTCTTCCCTTCTTACTGCGAGCACTGAACTCCATAAGGTGACGGCAGCAGTGACATGTGGTAGCATTGGTGCCTGGTGTGCTTTTCCCTTGACCAACTTACTTTCCTTCCTTTTCCTCCCTCCCCTCTTCTTCCTCCTCCTTCTCCTTTCTTGACTTGGGGTAGAGACGGTTTGGTTACACAGACTCCTCAGTTCGTAACACACCAGCATCAGTGGTCCAGCCAGGGTTTCTCACTTAAAAAAACTATTCCCTTTTATCCCCATAGAACAGTCTCATTTCTCTAGACCCAGGTAACTCTTCTAATGTATTTAATGTGGAGTGTATACGGCCTTGTAAAAATACACATTGTTGTTTGGTGTGATGTATTTTCTATATACGTAAGCAGCATTACATCTCATTACTTTTTTTTTACTGAGCATCTGTGTTTATAATAGATCCATTTGTATAGCCGTGTGTGAATCTAAACTGGACCTTCTAAGTCCTTGCCATGGTGCACAACTCCATATTTTATTAATTTTTTTTCTCATAGCTGCATAGCCTCCAGCTTGCTTGTGACTCCTTGCCAACACACACACACACACACACACACACACACACACACACACACACACACACACACACACAAGGGACATCCTTATATCCACCCCTTTCTGTGGGCGTAGACAGAATATCCAGACAAAATCTATAAAGAAATAGCAGACTTCATCAACATTATGGACCAAATGGACCAACGGATATAAGTACAACATTTTCCATCCAACAGAAAAAGAATACTGATTCTTCTCAAGTGCACATGGAACATTCTCCAGGATATGTCGCACGTTAGATCACAAAACAAGTCTTAATAGATCGAAGAAGACTGAAATTGTTCCAAATATCCTTTCTGACCACAATGGAATGAAGCTAGAAATTCATAACAGTAAGAAAATGAACATTTCCTAAATATGTGGAAACTGGACAACAAATTCTTGAGCAATCATTGGGTCAAAGAGGGATCTAATGAGGATTTAAATATTTTGAGATAAATGGAAATGAAAATGCAATGCAACAAAACTTGTGAGATGTAGCAAAAGCAGTATTGAGAGAGACGATTACAGAGATAAATGCCTGTGTTTACAAAAGACCTCAAATAAACAGCCTAACTTTATACCTCAAGAACAGAGAAGAAAAAGAACAAATTAAGCCCAAAGTTAGCAGAAAGAAGGAAATAATAAATACTAGAGCAGCAATAAATCAAGTAGAGAATAGAAAAACAATAGGGAAAAAAAAAACACCAAAACTGAGCTGTGTTTTTAAAGACAAAATTGGCAAACCCTTAGCTAGACTAAGAAAAAAAGAGAGAAGATTCAAATTAAGAAAATGAGAAATGAAAGAGGAGACATTTCAACACATGCCTCAGAAATAAAAAGAGTCATAAGGAGCTATTTTGAACAGTGACATGTCAACAAATGGAATAACCTAGAAGAAATGGATAAATTTCTAGGAACATAAAATTTTCCAAAACTGAACTGAGAAGAAATAGAAAATCTGAACAGATCAATACAAATAAGGAGATTGACTCAATAACTAAAAATCTCCTAACAAAAACAACAACAAAAAGCCCAGGACAAGTTGGCTTGACGGGTGAACAATGCAACCAAAGGAGAATTAACACCAATCTTCTTTAAACTTGAAGAAGAAAAAGAAGATGATGAAGAAGAAGAGGAAGAGGAGGAAGAAAATGAGGAAGAAGAGGAACAATAAGAGGAAGAAGAGGAAGGGTAACAGAAGAGGAAGAGGAAGGGGAATGGGAAGTGGAAGGGGAAAGGGAAGCAAAAGAGGAAGTGGAAGAGGAACCGGAAGAGGAAAGGGAACTGGAAGAGGAACCAGAAGAGGAAGTGGAAGAAGAAAGGGAACCAGAAGAGGAACTGGAAGAGGAGGAAGAGTAAGCAGAAGAGGAGGAAGAGGAAGGGGAACTGGAAGAGGAAGAGGAAGGAGAACAGAAGAGGAAGAGCAAGGCAAACTGGAAGAGGAACTGGAAGAGGAAGTGGAAGAAGAAAAGGAACCAGAAGAGGAACCAGAAGAGGAAGAGGAAGTGCAAGAGGAAGAAGAAAGGGAACTGGAGGAGAAAGAGAAAGTGGAAGAGGAAAGGTAACCGGAAGAGGAACTGGAAGCGGAAGAGGAAACTGAACCGGAACAGGAAGAGGAAGTGGAAGAAGACCCAGAAGACGAAGTGGATGAGGAACCGGAAGAGGAAGTGGAGGTGGAAGAGGAAAGGGAACCAGAAGAGGAACCAGAAGACAAGCCGTAAGTAGAAAGGGAACTGGAAGTGGAAGAGGAAGAGGAAAGGGAACCAGAAGAGGAAGTGGAAGATGAACCGGAAGAGGAAGTAGAAGACAAAGCGGAAGAGGAAGCGCAAGAGGAAGAGGGAGCGGATGACGAACCGGAAGAGGAAATGGAAGATGAACCGGAAGAGGAAGTGGAAAGTTAACCAGAAGAGGAAGTGGAAGAGGAAAGGGAACTGGAAGAGGAAGAGGAACCAGAAGATAAACCGTAAGTGGAAAGGGAACCGGAAGTGGGAAAGGAAAGGGAACCGGAAGAGGAAGTGGAAGATGAACCAGAAGAGGAAAGGGAACCAGAAGAGGAACCAGAAAAGGAACCGGAAGAGGAAGGGGAAAGGGAACCAGACGAGGAAGTGCAAGAGGAACCAGAAGAGGAAACGGAACCGGAAGAGGTAAGTGAACCGGAAGTGGAAGTGGAAGAGGAACCAGAAGAGGAAGTGCAAGGGGAACTAGAAGAGGAAGTGTAACAGGAACCAGAAGAGGAAGTGGAAGAGGAGGAAGAGGAAGAGGAGGACAAAGAGGAGGAACACTTTCAAACTCATTTTATAAAGCCAGCATCCGATACCAGAGCTGGGCAAAGACACCACAAGAAAATAAAATTATAGGCCAATATCCCTGATGAACATAGATGCAAAAATCCTCTATAAAATACTAACACAAACCAGATTCAACAGCACATTAAAAGAATTACACACCATGACTGAGTAGAATTTATCTCTGGGATGCAAGGATGGTTCAACATACATGAATTAATCAATGTGATCTACCACATTAATGGAATGAAAGATATAAAACACATGATTGTCACAACAGATGCAGAAAAATATTTGACAAATTCATGATAAAAATTCTCAACAAAATAGGTATAGAAGGAACTCACCTTAATGCAATGTAAGCCATATACGAAAGGGCCACAGCTAACATCACAATCAGTGGGGAAGAACTGAGAGCTGTTCCTCTAAGATCCAGCACAAGGCAAACTTACCTACTGTTGCCACTCTATTGAACATGGTACTGGAAGTTCTAGACAGAGCAATTAGATAAGGAAAAGAAATAAAAGTCATCCAAACTGGAAAGGAGAAAGTAAAATTGTCTCTGTTCAAAGATGGCATGATCATATATGTACAAAACCCTGATGACCTAACCAAACACTCTTCAGACTACTAAATTCAGTAAATTTGTAGCACACAAAATCAACATACAAAAATCACTGATGTTTTCATACACAAATAATAAACTATTCAAAAAGGAAATTAAAACAATCCCATTTACAATAGCAACAAAAAGAATAAAACAGGAGTAAGCTTTACCAAAGAAGTGAAAATGATGAAGGAAATTAAAAAAAGACATAGATAAATGTGAAGGCATCCTGTGTTCATGGTGTGGAAGACTTAATATTGTTAAAATGTCCATACTACCTAAAGTGATCTACAGATTTAATGCAATCCCTATCAAAGTCCCAATGGAATTCATTACAGAAATAGAATCCTGAAATTCATATGGAACTACAAAATACCATGAACTGCCTAAGCAATCTTAAAAATGAAGCGCAAATCTGGAGGAATCATACTTCCTGATTTCATAATATATAATGCAAAGCTACAGTAATCAAAATAGTATGGTATGTATGGTACTGGCATAAAAAGACACATAGGCCAATGCAACAGAATAGGGAGTCCTGAAATAAGTTCATGCACCTATGGTCAATTGATCTTCGACAAGGGTGCCAAGAACACACAATAGGGAAAGGACAGTCTATTCAATAAATGTAGCCAGGAAAACTGGATATCCACATGCAGAAGAATAAAATTAGATTCTTGTCTCACTCACATACAAAAATCAACTCAAAATGGAATGTAAGACCTGAAATTATAAAACTACTAGAAGAAAACATAGGGAAAAGCCTCCTTGACATTGGTCTTGGCAATGATTTTTTTGACATGACACCAAAATAACAGGCAACCAAAGCAAAAACAAACAAGCAAGACTACATCAGACTAAAAAGTTTCTGCACAGTGAAAGAAAAAAATCAACAGAATGAAGAGACAATCTAGAAAATGGGAGAAAATATTTGCAAACCAGTTCTGATAAGGGGTTAATATAAAAAATATGTAAGGAAACAATATAACTCGATGGCAAAAAAGACAAAAAGATTAGAAAATGGGCAAAGGACCAAAAAAGACATTTCTCAAAAGAAGACATACAAATGGCCAACAGGTATATGGAAAAAAAAGTGCTCAACATTGCTAATCATCAGGGAGGTGCAAATCTAAACCACAAGATATCACCTCACACCTGTTAGAATCATTATCATAAAAAGATGAGAGATAACAAAGTTGGCCAAGTATAAGAAGAAAAAGGAACTCTTGTACACTGTTGGTGGGATTGTAAATTAATAAAGCCAGTATGGAAAACTATATGGAGTTTCCTCAAAAAATTAAAAATAGCACTACCTTATGATCTAGCAATCCCACTTCTGGGTGTGTATCCAAAGGAAATGAAATCAGACTCTCAAAGAGAGGTCTGCACTCCTAAGCTTATTGCAGCATTATTCACACACAACAGCCAAGATATAGAAACGATCTAAGTGTTCATTGATGGATGAATGGATAAAGAAATTATGGTATATATGCAATGGATTGTTATTCAGCCTTAAGAAAGGAAACCCTGTCATTTGTGACAATACAGATGAACCTGGAAGACGTTACGCTAAGTGAAGTCAGTCAGACACAGAATGACAAATACCACATGATCTCACGTACATGTGGAATCTGAAAAAGTCAAATTCACAGAATCAGAGAGTAGGATGGTAGTTGCCAAGGGCTGGGGTGCAGGGGAATGGGGAGATGTTGGTCAAAGGGTACAAAGTTATAGTTGCGCAATTGTTCTGGAGATCTAACGTACAGCGTGGTGACTACAGTTAACAATATTCTATTGTATTCTTGAAATCTGCTAAGAACGTAGACCTTAAGTGTTCTCACCGTACTTGTACATGTGCATGTGTGCACACATACAGTAACTGTGTGAGGTGATGGATGTTAATTAGCTTGATTGTGGTGACCATTTCAAATGTATATCAAACCATCAAGTTAGGTACCGTAAATATATACGATCTTTACCTGTCAATGATAACTCAATAAAGCAGAAAAAAAAAAATCAGTGTGAGCACTTTTTTGAAACAGACCTAAGAACAGCATTTTGGGGTCATGGCATATATGTGGCTTCTTTTGTTTGGCTAAATGCCAGTTTTCTCCCCCCAAAATAATTATGCCATTTTGTTCTCCCACCCACAGCACAAGAGGATTCCCATGTACCCACATCCTCGCCAATATTTGGCATTATTCTGATTTCTAATTTTTGTCAGTCTAATAGGTGTCAAGTACTTACTGTTTTTATTTTAATTTCCATGATTACTAATGCATTTGAGCATCTTTTTAGAAGCTCCTGAGCCTTTTGGGTTTCCCCTAAGTTACCTATTGATGTCTTTGTCCCTTTTTCTATTGGGATTGCCCTCCTTTTCTTACTGACTTTCAGGAGTCCTGTGAATGACTCTATAATTGTGCTGTCCAATACAGTGGCTACTAGAAAATTTTTAATTACATAAGTGGCTCACATTATATTTCTAGTGAAACGTGCTGGACTAGGTATTAAGGCCCTGTCCATTTGAGACATAGTAAATGTCTTCTCCCATTCTGTCCCCTTTTTATTAACTTTATTCATAGTATCTTGTGTTTTTACAAAAGCCTTAATTTTGACAAAGTCAAATTCATTGATTTTTTTTGTCTTACAGTTTATGCTGCAAAATGTTTTTTGACATTTCTTCCTCCATCCTGGCTCCTGAAGACATTTTCCTAAGTTTCTTCTATTAGCTTTATAGTTTTATCTTTCACTTTCAGTTCTTTAATTCACTGGAGGCCACTTTCCTATAAGGTGGTATGTAGGAATCTTGTCTTAGTGAGTTAGTTTTCCTAATATCATCTATTAAGCAATATGCTTTATCCACTTATGGTGCTACCTTTATTGTATATTAAATTTTCACACACACACACACACACACACGGGCTGAGCTATTTTACTCCATCACTACTTCTACTTGTATAGCTTTTCCATAAAACAGTATTTCCATTAAAGAAATAACCTACTACTGAGAATATGTATTCCCTGGTACATCTTTTATTTAATGGCTCACTAAAAAGTGGTCTTTTGTGTATTTCTTTATGGAAACAAAATCTAGCAAATGCCATTAACTGTGACATGTTTTGTTTTTTTCGTTCTTAAGAAAAAAACATACTCTTATCCGTTGTATAGAAAGCCTCCCACACAACATAATTTCTTCTAATCCCAGTTCCTTCAGATGTTCGACGTTTTCTACGCCTTTTCCAATGGCAATGCTGACAAAGAGACGCATTTCACTATTTGCATTTTTCTATTATTTTACCCATTTTTCACTGCAGCGGGAAGAACAAGCATTTCCCCAGTGGCATATGTCTCTTTTGCCTTTTGCTAAGAAATCTCAAAAGAGACTTTTGTATATTTATAATCATACTCAGAATTTTATAAAGTACTAGAGTGAGTGAGTATTGCCTGATTTTACACAGTACTGGAAAATGTTGAGGCAGCTTTGTCTTCATGTCCTGGATGTTTACTTTTTCAAGGTCGTGCCCATCATGACAGCTCTGACACTTGCGAGCCAATATCTCCAGGCACAGTGTCAGGTAGGCTGAGAAGGGGATGCGGGACATGTATAAGGCTTGGCTGGCCCAGCTTTCACTCCTCCGGCCCCCACCAGCACTTCAATTTGATCCGGTGTCATCACTCACCTTTCACTCTCAGTGCACGGAATTGCTGTGCACCTAACACCAGCCCACTGTGATCCAGGTGGGCACATGACCCAGGCTCAGCCAATCAGCCTACTCCAACCTCTTGGCCCTGATTGGCTCAAGGATAGACACATGACCCAGGCCAGGCCAATGAGACTCCACTGGAATGTTATTGGTTAGAATATTACTAAACAGACACTCCTGTTGCACTGAGGTTGCTGAACCTGAGTGTGTAGACTGGGACCACCAGGGGAAAGTCTGCTTAGAAACACAGCCACTGCCAGGAGGGCGAGCTGGCAGCAAGCCCGATGGTGTCATTTGAGCTCCTCCTTCAGCCTTGCCTGTCGTCCATGATGGGAGCAAAAATAAAATAAAATAAAAGTTTTTAAAAAATGCCCCTCCCCTTTTATTTATGGCTTTTTTTGGGTTGTTTTTGGTCATTTCTAAGCTAGAGAGAATCTGGAAACGGCTACATCCTGTTCTTTATCTTCTGAGATGCCTCTGTGTGATCTTTGGGGCCTCAGGGCTGTTTTCCTGGTTACAGAGGTCTTCACAGGGGGTGACCGTGAGTTGTGTGCCTCACGGTGGCCTGAACGGAAAGGTCCCTTCCTCGCAGGCCACTCTCTAAGCCGGAGCTGATGGGCCACAACCAGGAACCTTCCAGCTTCACACCCACCTCCCCAGCTATGTTAATGAGACGTGTTAACGTAACATTGCCGTGGGAGTTCTTACCTACTGTTTCTGATCTTTGCAGACATTCTGCGAAAAGGGCGGGTTTGCCAACTCAGCTACCTTCTGCATACCTGATTACCTGGAGAAGTTTGTGCTAGAAGACACTGACACAGGCATTATGAGAGAAACACAGAAGCCCAGGCTGGGAAGGATCGCAGCCATTCTGATTTGCAGCCTCATCACAAGACGTGTGTCCTCATGGCAAACTCCCCAGTGCCCACGTAGAGTTCTGTGGCAAAGCTCTTTAGAAAAAGGCCTGAAAGTCTTTTTTAAAACTCAACATTCACCTACCCTACAACCAAACAATTCCATTCCTAAGATATTCCAAGAGAAATGAAAACCTGTTTCTACAAAGACATGCAGAGACATAGGTTTACTCATAATCGTTCCAAACTGGAAACGACCCACATGTCTATCAATGGGAAAAGGAATTTTTTAAACAAGTGATATATTCAGACGATAGGATACTATTCAGCAATGAAAACAAATGAACTACTGACAAACGGAACAACATGGAAGAATCTCATAAACATTATGCTGAGTGAAAGGCCAAATCCTAAGAGTGCACAGTATGCAATTTCAGTCATATGGAGTCGTAGACAAACAGAACTGATCTAGGGCGAGAAAAGGGCAGAACATGCGCCTTTGGAGCCCTGGATCGGTGGTGGGTTGTTCAGCTACAGCTGGAACCCTGGAGGCCAGGCAGCCACTGCCAGAGAGGGCCCCAAACGCTCTGGCATCTCCCCTCTTCCTTTACCTGCCTCTGTTAGCACTGGTGCCTCCATGGCCAGAGCAGCTTGCAGGGGGGGGGGGGGGGAGCCGCGGACATGCAGCCCGGAGACACACAGCGGTCCCCGGTCGAGCTGAGAGGCAAAGCCAGCTCTGCCTTGCTCCTAAGCTAGGGCTGCCAGATTTAGCAAATAAAAATATAGGATGTCTTCTGAAACCATTGCAGTCTGCCAAAACCAACCAACCAAAAAACCAAAAACCAAAAAAAAAAACACAACCAAGAAAGAAGATGTGCAGTTATTTGAATTTCAGAGAAACAACAAATGATGTTTTTTAGGATAAATATGTCTCATGCATATAGGGGTGGGGAACCTGCCGCCTTGGGGCCACAGGGCCCACAGGCCCCACAGGCTACATGCGGCCTTCTGGATCTTTGAGTGTGGCCTTTTGACAGTATTCAAATGTTACAGAACAAGTCCTTAATAAAGGACTTGTTCTGTGAAGTCTGGGTAAACTACGTGCATTTTATCTGGGAACCCCAGACAGCTCTTGCTCTCTCCACCCGCCTGTCCCACCACCTCTTCCAGCAAGAGACTGAGCAGCACAGGCCACCGTGTCACCTAGGGCCTCCTTGTGTATTCGTACATTGGCATTCTGGTTTGCATTTCTGTAGTGGTCAGAATCCTCTTGGTTACAGGTAACAGGAATACAATGTAAACTACCTTCGACAAAAGTGGCCGCTTGTTAGGTGGTGTTGTCAAGCCTTGGAAAGGACAGGCCATGGGGGCTGGAGCCAGGAACTCTTCCTGTTTGCCTTGTCTTCCCGTTTGTCCGTCGCCGTCACTCTCTTAGCTTTGCCCGTGAGCTGGACCTAGTTTCCAAGCTTCCATTCTTCCCCCCGAGAGAGGGAGGGGCATCTTCTTTGATAGCGACCAACGAGATGACACATCTTAGGTCACAGGACCTCTGCCGGTTACACCTTCCTGCATGGATGAAGTCCCCACCTCACAGTGGGCTCCCCAGACCCGCAACATCAGCACCACCTGGGACCTTGTTTGGGCATGCACGGGCTGCCTCCATGGTAGTGAATTAGAATCCGGCTAACAATTCCTCCAGGTGATCCTGACGCACCCCCGGGCAGAGTGGGAGCTGCCATTTTGAGAGGAAGGGAGGGTTCTGGGCAGAAAACAGGAATATGACACCATCACCACACCAGCTCCTCTGGACCTCTTACAGCAGAGCGCGGCCTTAACCGAGTTGCAATAAAAATCACGTCTTGGAGCTTACAAGTGTTCAGACCATGGAGCCCCATGACCACCAGGACAGGTGCACAGGGTCGGGCCCCAGCTGGCCAGCCTTCCTAGGTGCACGCCCAGCCAGGTAGCTTTCAACCCCGGACCCTCCCCCAACGAAGCAGCCCTCCCACCCCCATCCCTCCACTATTAGCCATAATCAGCCAATCATTAGTATCCAAGCAGGGTAATTAAGTGATAAAAAGAAGGATGCTGGCTTCATTTGTCCCTTTTTAAAGACATAACAGGAGCTTTTCACATTTTGCAAAACTATATAATCATATTAACATGCCTGACACAATTATGGCTTCTTCAGATGCCATTCTATTTTCACTTAAGACATTAAGGTAGACATTTTAAACTGTATCTTTAAGCACATCTCCAACATTAACAAATTATTAGACACTAATTGTTCTGGGGTCTAGCCACCTCTCTAAACATGCAAGGTTTTCCATTTGCAGAATTTAAAACATACCAGAGCAATTTGTGTTCCTTAATAGCAACAAATTTGTTAGCTTGACTCGAAACCAGGAAAACCTGGGAAGCTATTATGTAAATATAGATAATGTCTCTCCAACGATGGTAATTAATGCAGAGATTTTCAACATGGCATTCTCTTGACGATTAGGTCTGAAACAGCGAGCATTGCAAAGCCTGTGGGGTGGCCCCAAGAACACCCCGAGTCTGAACAAGCCCTTTAGTTTCCGGGGAAGGAGTAAGAGACAGAGGGTGAAGACAGCCCCCCTCTGACGCCCCAAAACTAACCCTGCGCAGGGTGGCCGTGGCAGCTGGTTGTGTTCCTTCCTATCCACCCCTCCAATGGTCAGTTCCATTTCACAACAGAGTGCTGTGTCTGATGTCAAGGCATCTAATTGTATTAAAAGCAGTGTCATTAACAGTTGTGTTCACCTTCGATCATGCATGGATTGCATGTTTCAGGTCATGCTGGGCAGTGACAGGAAGGGCCTCCTGATCAGCTGATCTATTATTTGTGTTTTATAGAAGGGGAAACTGAGGCCCAAAGAAAGGAAATGATTCATGAAACCAACAAAGTTGTAAGTTACGGGAACCTGGGAGCCTGGATCGCTGCCCCTCCCCAGGGTACAGCCTGGTCTTCACAGCGTCTCCTGACCACAAGTCAGTGACAACTTATAGTTTTTGAGTGTGTCTGGGGTTTTGGTTACCATGCAAGGTGCTGGAAGGACAGAATGATGGCTAAGAGGCGGTCTTGGCCTTTAAGAAGTTTTCACTCCAATGTGGGGATCAGACCCGAAAATAAATTAGCAACAATCTAATGCAGAATAAAAAAATAGTGATGCGTCTTAAATGTCGTGTCCACCTGGAGGAGGCAGAGTTGCTCTGCACCTTCTCATCACACACACTCAATTCTCAATCTGTTATCCTCAGGTCTCTGCTACATCTTCATTGCTAACCTTTGCACTCCCCCACACTGAAATATAAACAGTATAGTCTATGAGTGGTAAAACTGTGTAAAACATGCCCTGTGTTTACACACAAACACAAGTGTCCATCTTCATGGATGCCTGTTAAACAACAGAAGATCTTGCAGGATAGAGGCAGCTGTGTCTTGACTGTGTTCCCTGCATTGCAGGCTTCCTGCATCCCTCTAGAGGCCACTGCTCATGCCAGACAATTTGATGACCAGAAAACTGCCCTCCAACTCCCAACCCCCCCGGGGGGTGGTGACAATTCCCCCATTCAAGAACCACCACTCTAGAAACCCAAGAGAATTGCCTATATCCAAACACACTGCCCTGAAAGGATGTTCAGCATGGGCGGAGACTGAAGAGTGACAGTGTGGCAGCATCATGCCTTCATCCCTTCATTCATTCATCACATGTCTGTGTGTGTACTTGAGTAGGCTGGGTACGTGGGACCCAGGGGTGAAACAACCTGACACAGTCCCTGCCTTCAGAGGGCTTTCAGTCGAGGATTACAAGGCAGACTCTAGAAAGTATCTTGGATATTTAGATGGACAGGAGCTTGGCACTATTATGGGCCCGACTGTGCTGGAAAGAGAAGTTTAAAGAACTTTGGCAGGACTTTGCCAAAACTGCACATCTTGGCTGAGTGCTAGTGTGTTGCATAGAAGATATTCTTTTTTTATTTTACTTTTTATTTTTTCTAGACCATACCACTTAGATCCTACATAGATAATATCCTTGACTATTCATTTCATGAAACAGAGGGTATATTTGTCAGATTTAGAGATGAGATATTATAGAACAAACAGAGAGGGCTCTTGCCCTGGATGGCAGAATTAAGATTTGACAAATCTTAACAGGTTGAGGGGAGAGCTGGAGACCAACTGGAATAAATCAGATGAGGGTGAATGCCAGGTACCCTCAGCCCCCATGAATACAGGATGAGGGAGACCTAGCTTAAGAGAAGTTCATGTGCAAAATCTGCGGGAGGTTTAGGCATATCCAGACAGCGACGGGCTGTGGTGGCCACAGAGTGAGCGCAGCCCATGGCTGTACCGAGTACGGTGTTGGGAGCAGACGCAGGGAGGGCGTAGTCCTGGGCTTGTGGGGGGCGGGTCTCAGCAGTTGTTCTAGTTATGCTTGACCTGCACGTCATACTGTCACTGAGCCCCAGCACTGTCCCCATCACGGTTGTCCCTCCTGCTCTATAAGCATCTTATTGACATCACGAAAACACGGGGCTTTGAGAAAACCTGGCACGAGGCTCAGGAGCAAGGCTGTGGCCTTTCTACTCGGATGTCCTTCTGAGTCTCAGCCCTGACACCCTTCCGCTGACGTTGGTCACGTTAGTTCAGCTCTCTGAGCCTCAGTTTCATCACCTCTGGGAGGGAAACAACAGTTGTTGATTGTGAGGCTCAAAGGAGACGGTTTATATACGGTACAGGGCAGGAGGTCAATTACTGGGCGCCCTTCCCTGTAATTTCTACAGTGGGGTGTGATTTTGTTTCCTCTTTCTTTTGCATCTAGGTTTGATGGCCACCTGAAACATTACCCAGGGCAAAAGGAAGGGTTTGTGACCAATCTCAATTAGACGTTACAAAAGCCCCATAAATCCTGGTGCCCACGGCACAGGGACTGAAAGCTGGAAGTGTACGACCATTGCGCCAAGGAATGCGGCAATCCGTCTCCCAAAGCCCCCAGGCGGTTTTCTCAGCCTGCCTGACGCAGTCTACCTATCAATAATCGGCCGGTTATCGATCTCCTTGCCCTGAGTGATGCCGCTAATGGCTCCGTTTTCCCAAGCCAGAGCCGAGTGAAGCAGCCGGGTACGTTGAGAGATGCCACTTGGCTTATTGTTTGGGAGCACGTTAATCCGAAGCACGGGTGACCTATCCAGAGTTCGGGTGTCTCTGGCTTTTAAGAATGGAATTGAGTATTGATTTCTATACCATGCTCTTATCGTTTAATTAAACAGACCCCAGTCCCCAGGCACGCTCTGGCCATACAGCCTCATATTCGTTGACAAGCTAAATGGAAGATCTACGAGCTGCCCACCCTGCCACCTGTCATAGCTCTGGGCGCGTGGGAGCCGCCGCTTCTTGACAACTCGGGGTAGAATTTACAGCCTGCATCCACTTCTTGGATAAGACGGACCCTGGTCAAAGCCTTAGTAAATAACCCTTGTTCCCATCATCGGGCAAGAGGAAATATTTGCAAATATTTGTTATGTGAAGCTAAATAGTTGCAGGGAATATTCTCTCTGGTATTTTGATTCTGTTGCCACCAGAAGAGAAGACAGCTTGCCCTTTAAAACTGACGCTGGCCTCTCTCCCCTCAACAGTGTAAGAGGTGGGATGACGTCTCGACGTGGGTTTCTGTCTGGAGGCCTTAACCGCTTGGGATGGACGGGACTCTTGGCAGTGCGCGCTGAGTTCTAAGCTGTATGGCTCAGGGCTCCAAACCGACTTGTCCACCTTGTCCCTGGTCCGTTTCATCAAAGCGATCACCCCTAGGCAGCGTGGGGTCTCACTCTCCACCCCAGGGGCTCAGCATAGTATTATTTATTATACTAAAAGGATTATTTTAGTCTCCTGGGGAGGTTTTTGGGGTGTTTGCTCCCCGTGTCATCGGAGCGCCCAGCCCCTGGCTGACCATCACTGTCCAATCCTGTTCAGCTCTGGAAACAGCTGGGAGGAGCAGGGGAAGAGGCAGCAGGTGAGTGGGGAGGAAGGGTGAGAAGTGTGTGCATTTGTGCGCCCATAAGCGTGGCGAGAGGATCAGAGGAACGAAGGAGGTCAGACCTGGGTAGACGGCGGCATCTGCACACAGCTCTCCCTCCCTCCTTCCCAAGGCATCACTGTGGGCTTAACCACAGGACAGGGACGTGCTTTGGCTGATGGAATGGGAGCAGACATAATGTAGGCCATATAGGACCAGAGGCTCTCCATGTGCTGTTGTGGCTTGGCCTCCTGTGTACTTACCTTTCTCCACGAGACAAGCATGTCCCAGGAAGCCATCGGATCTTCAGGAGTCAAAAACCCACGGAGCAGACCGGAACCCAGCTGACAGCCAGCACAGAGCTGAGCCTGATGCATGAATGAGAAATAGACATGGGTAAGCCCTGGAACCCGGGACTGTTTGTTACACAGCATTACCCCAGCAAACCTGACTGATACAGTAGCTCTGCCTGGTGCTGGGGGACAAGGTACAAGAGGCAGAGAAGGGAAGAGAACGGGGACCTGAGTCCATGGTCCAAACTCTAAGCCACGTGCTTTGTCTGAGATTTAGATGGTGGCTTCTTGCTAAATGCCATCAGCAACCCCTGCCCCCCAATTTATTTCCCTAACAGATAAACACATCTCTGTGACACCATCACAGGTGCTCAAGGAGCCAAGGGTGAGAAGGTGAATGGCAGCATTGCTCGTAAAGGGGAGGCATGGATGCCATGTGAACATCCATCTACAGCAGCAAGGATAAAATCTAAGAGGATGTACTAAAATTCAACAGAATGCGAAACAGAAGGAAAACTGAGTGGGTCAGAACCACATATATTCACTTGGATGCGAGTTGCGGAACGATTCGTTCTGAATGACAGTATTTATATAGACTCAAAACCTAAGGAATACCACATACTGTTTATGGAGCCATAAATATGTGTTAAAAGTAGTAATATGAAAACATGCATGAAGGAATGTGTATGACAGGAGAACCTGGGGGTGGGGTGGGGGGAAAACAGCACGAGCTCAGGAAAGTTCACCCCAAAATATGGTATGAAGAGTAGTTTGAATTAAAGGCCCTTGGAACTCAACAGGCCTTGGAAGGGGCTGTCCCTCCATCTGCATAAAGCCAGACAGACCCATCAAAAAGGACAGCGGACTTCCCTGCCCTTCCCCGTTACCTCACTACATTGCAGGAAAGAAGAGCAAGATGCAGCCAGATCACCCAACCCGTGTGCAAGGCAATACCTGTCTCTCAGGTTAGTTTCATTTCCAAAGAGACTCATTTCCAAGTCAGTCTGCTTCCCCCATCCATTCATCCTCCCCGTACCCATTTATTGCCCCTTGGCAGAGTGACCTGTATTCCCCATCCCCCCAGCCCTCTAAACTGAGGGTATATAAACTTCTAGACCCCACTGGGTAATCACTCTGTGATTCTCCTCTTGCACAAGGTAAATAAATCTCTTTCTCTCACCCATCTGCCTTACTGTGAGTTGATCTTTCAGGGAACCTTCCAGAACGAAGGGGAAGTTTCCTTTCACCCTAACAGGGTTTTGAGGCAGATTCACAGGGAGCCTCAGTGAATCCTTATTCCTTAAGGAAAAAGGCCTTTATTCCTTTGAGAGAGAGAGAGAGAGAGAGAGAGAGAGAGAGAGAGAGAGAGAGAGAGAGATTTGGGACAATGTAACGTTCAGCAAAGCTTTGATAAAACCGTGTGTGGGGCACGTGGGCATTCATGGTATTGTTCTCTCTCTGCACATTCGCCATGTTTCAGATGAGACTGTTTTCAAGGAAGATGCCTCTGTGGTAGGTGACGTTCGTGGGGCCAGTCCGTGGGGCCAGTCGGGAGGCGAGGGACGTGAGGGCATGTGACAGCGGCTATGGGGGCGGGGCTGGGAGCCTGTGGCAGGTTGGACCCCCCAGAAGCTGCCTCTGAGATGGAGGACTCAGGACCCCAGGCTTGGTTCTGTCACTAACTGTTCACCTTTGACACCCACAGTGGTTGTGGCGAGAATTTCAACAGCATCTTTAAAATGTTTAATTTGGAAAGATTTATAATCCTTCCTACGGAAGAGCTGCCAGAACAGAACAACATAAAGAATGCCACACACACACACACACCCGGCACCTAGGTCCCTCACCTGTTCACACGCACGTTAAGAAGGATGTTGTCTGTCCAGATTCTCTCGGGAAGCCTTCCTTGACCTCTGAGTCGTAATAAGTTGCAGACATCATGATGGTTACCCTTAACTATTTCAGTGTGTGTCCCCTAAGTACAAGGACATCCTCTTCTGCAATCACAGTGCAGTGACGGAGTTCAGGAAGCTCACTACTGATTGAGTACTATTATCTAAATAGCAATCCCTATTCCATTGTTCAATACTACGCTGTCTAGCAATATTTTTGCATTTCAGAGTCATGCTAAATGTTTTCTTAAAGAAACAGTATTTTGTGCTTTTTGGAGGTTTCCTGATGTTTTCCAGATTCAACTCATGTGGGGTCTCCGCTTGCAAACAAACAAAAGCCTTTCCCAGCCCAACCTCAGTGTGGCCCACTGTCGCAGGGTGCAACCCCAGAGCCCTGTCTGCACCCCCTGTCCTCCACCTGCACCCGAGGACGCTAACGGTGGCTTGGGGGACGGCGGCACGTGGCCCTCTGTCGTTCTCCACCGAGGAGGGAGGCTACTGCAAGTCCCCACTC